>JAMKCH010013085.1:0-28248 GCA_023653785.1 Ophioderma brevispina
TCGCGCTTAATATTTCTGCGCAAGAACACTCCTCTAACAAGGCCACTCTGACATTGTAGCAATCTAACATACGGTACATCAATTGATAGATTTTAGGCCTAGATAGAGGGGGTTCGGCCCTGATCATTTATTGCATATCCACCATTTTGGATTTTTGACTAATTCTCCTAAATTTGTTGATTTGGAAACCAAACCAAAGACGAATTCTTCTTTATAATTGTTATAGTCTTGGGGTAATTCTTATCCAATAATCGTTCATATGAAACATTTCAATGACCTGTACTTAATTTTCTTTTTCTGACACATTTTGTGAGCCCCTGAAAACAATCACTTCACGGCCGCCATCTTGAATTTTCAAGCAATTTTCATTATTTTGCTAGTTTTGTTGCATTTTTAAACCATAGATGATTTTGTCTTCAATTTTTTAGCCCCAAGTAATTATTTTACAACCCATCTCTCATATGATACATATTTGAAAAAAAAGTGATCGAGCTTTCTGTGTACCCGAAACCCTGCTAGTTAGAGCGGCAATTACATGTTATGAAACAATCTCGCTCAACAAACCTTTTTGCTCAGTGTCGATCTATCCATCCATACAACCATTACCATTTCACAAAACCCAACCGTTCTCTTTTACTCTTCCTACAGGCGTAGATTTTCGTTTCACAATACTCAGTTGAGAGACATAATTACATTATAACCTTCGCACATACTCTGATTCATACGCTTTATTTCGTTATTAAGCAAGTTAAGCCACGGAACAAAGTAATTGCGAAGGGTATATGACTGTAATTATACCAATTGTACTTATAGATTACCCGTTTAAAATGAGCCATTAAAAGAGATTAATGATTGATCTCAAAGGACATGTAGGTCTATGTCGCATCAGAGAACAATAATTTTGCAAAATAATTCAAACTTGAACTTGAGACAAAAATAACCACAATAAACACGCTCCAAAGTAGACGTTTCATTCCAAAACAGGATAGATAAGAGTTGGATTGTGACATCCGATATTCTGCACACTATAGATTGGTGACCTGCAATCATCGAAAAAAATATTTGGAACACTTGATGCAATATATTGGAACCATTGCCTTGTTCACAAATGAGATCGAATTTGGGTAAGTCATTGTTCTTTAGAAAGCAGAGGTCTTCCCTTTTACCAAATTCTTCCCCACTCTCCATCAATCAATGTTGGGGGCCTGGCGAAGCTATTGACAACAATGACTCGGATCAACATTGAATTGGGGGAGAGGGGGTCACCTTTTCTCTAAATTGGTCAAAGTGATCCAACATTTTTTTCGAGGATTGTGGGCTTCGTATTGAAGCCACTGACGGTCATCGCCTTGAGGGTAAGAGCCGATCATGTACATAAAATGTGTTCCCATTGTGATGTGGCTATAATAAGCGGCATAACAGAGAATGGGATGGGATGGGGTGTCCCTAAAATGGGCACCCGAGATGTGTCTTTGGAATGCTGTTTTGTTGGGTATACCAAGATGTCCGCCATGCAGTTACTGCTGTGTAGCCAATCCATTGTATAGAGATCAGTGATGACTGCTTGAGAATTAAATGGGACTCCAGGTGTGGTGGGAGATATGGTCCGCCGGACTCATAGTCCACCTACAAGGGTAGAGAATAGGCGACTCGATCATTGACTCTTCACGCAGCATCAATTGCACGCTTTATCCTGTTGCCGTCTGTGGAGCCCGGATATGACTCCTGCCGGACCGTATCTCCATTAACACTGGGTATATGGCTAATTCATTTCTCTGACAAAGTTCTTCTTGTTGTGTTTCCTAAAATAATGCACGCATTGAGTAAATTTATCAAAACCACGCCAAAACGATGCTGTCTATTGTCACATGTCCTTAACACCCTTAACACCAGTTCAATTAGTGGTATTTGAATGGGAAACTTCGTAAACGGACCGTATCCCTTAGAGTTGAAGGCTTAGTTTAAAATGTGCACGTTTCTGGTATATTATTTTTGTTAAATATTTCAAATATTTTCCGCTTTGGTTTTGAAATCTTACAGTCACACTGTACACACCAGTAGTGAACACGAGCATTATATTTCCAGTCAACCCTCCCCATCCAATATCAGTAATATTGGCTTATCTTAAAGGCTGACTCCGAGATTTCCCGGGGATGAGCCCTCAATTTTCTAACAAATCGAGATTTTGGCATGTAGATAATGCGTGTGAAATAATTGTGAGATAATTCTGTGAAATAGCTAAGCTCAAATCGATGTCCTTCATATAGAACTTTGTTATAAAATTCCGGATCTGGAATTTTTATTATACACAGTATACTATATGGTACTTGCTACATATAAATATTTACTACATGACCTATTCAGACCCATGACATGTTTTTTTTTTTTTTTTTTTTTTTTGCAAATATCACTATAACCAAGCATTACATTATTAATTTTAATCATATTATCAAAACCAGAATCTATCAATTTAAAAAAAAAATATAAGTTAATTAGATAAGTAAACTAAGTTTATTGCCAAACTTAATTTATCGAAAAATTTAGATTATCGAACAACTTAAAGGTTGGTATTCTGAAAGGGAGACTAACTTTAGTCCTGCAAGAGTGGACCTTTTTTCTTTCAAAATACTGTGAAAGTTAAATGTAACAGGTGAAAAAATTCTTCATGTATAGTATGTTGGAAGGAAAAAGGTCCACTCATGTAGGACTAACCCTGGTTTAAACCCATGACTAAAGTTAGTCTCATTTTCAGAATACCAG
Organism: Ophioderma brevispina; assembly: GCA_023653785.1. Taxonomy (NCBI): domain Eukaryota; kingdom Metazoa; phylum Echinodermata; class Ophiuroidea; order Amphilepidida; family Ophiodermatidae; genus Ophioderma; species Ophioderma brevispina. The sequence goes on from JAMKCH010013085.1 coordinate 2,761, forward strand.
CCAAAATGATTAACCTATAAGTTTATTGAAATTCTCTAGCAAAATCCCACTTTATCATCATCGAAAACTTAAATAATTAATAACATTTAAAAACTTACTCTTTCAATTGAAAAAAAAAATGTGTTTATCACTTGAAAATCACATTTAAAAAGCAAAAATATGTTTATCACGAATGAGTTAATCGACTTTTTAGAATAAAAATAGTTTATCGGTCGATTATCATATTTTTTCTTAAAAAAATATATGTTTGTCAGCTCTGTCAGCTGATAAAATTTTAAGTTTGTCAACCTGGCTGATAAAATGAGTTTATCGACGAAAAACTTCGTTTAGCTGTACGCTTGAAACATCCCCAATTGTGCATGTTACATGCAGTGCCCATACGCACACACCCGGCAGGCGCGGATCCAAGGAGGGGGCGGAGGGGGCGCGCGCCTCCCGGTAATTCTGCAAATTCTTGCAAAATCAGCCCATTTTGAGCTATTTTGGACCAGTTACAGCCTTTCAGCCCCCCCGGTAATTTTGACAATTTTCAAATCCTGGATCCGCCATTGCACACGTGTGCAGGGGCATAGCCAGGGGAGTTGACTCTTTGCTCAATGCTCAATGGCAAACAAATAAAGAGAGAGAGAAAAGGTTGAAACATTTTTTTTTTCTTTTTGACGGCATATTTTTAAAATCCAGAAATTTGCTGGGGGTGATTCATTTTAACTCAAAGTTCCCTTTTTGGCATCCCGGCACCCCTAAAATGAAACTTACACACGCCCCCCTCAAGTTGTTTGTTTTGATTGTTTGTTCGTTTCATTTCCATATAAGGTGTTAGTTTACAACAAGGGAAAAATCAATGGCATTTTCATTTACCTGTATGATTTTTTATGGTTGCACGGTTCCGTGTTCATCAAAACGAACACCAACAATAAGGTTTTACATAATTAAATTAAAATTATGAGCTATTATAACTCAATTACAAAATGTAAGACTGACATTCCCATTGAGCGGCGTGTTATTACCGCACTACATTTAACGGGTCAAAAGACAATTATTGCTCTGCATACATTGAATTGCATTTCAGCCTTCTTAGGTGACGCTACGTACTGACAAACCAAATGAAGCATTGTCCTTGAATTGACAAGTCAGATTGTGTATTTGAAATCATTGACCTGTTGCAATGACTATGCGTTAAAAATATTGGTAAAGAAACAAACAAACTTCTTTGTTACCATTCGCAGATCCGGGGGAAGCACTCATACTTAGTCTCGGCCCTGCAGTTGACTCTACATGTAATCGCTCAGAATTCGAAGTTTCAAATGTTGTTAAAAATTAAATGATGTATGTATGTGTGTGTATGTGTGTATGTATGTATGTATGTATGATGTATGTATGTATGTATGTATGTATGTATGTATGATGTATGTATGTATGTATGTATGTATGTATGTATGTAGGTATGTAGTATGTATGTATGTATGTATGTAGTATGTATGTATGTATTGTATGTATGTATGTATGTATGTATGATGTATGTATGTATGTATGTATGTATGTATGTATGTATGTAGTATGTATGTATGTATGTATGTATGTATGTATGTATGTATTGTATGTATGTATGTATGTATGTATGTATGTATGATGTATGTATGTATTGTATGTATGTATGTATGTATGTATGTATGTATGTAGTATGTATGTATGTATGTATGATGTATGTATGTATGTATGTATGTATGTATGTAGTATGTATGTATGTATGTATGTATGATGTATGTATGTATGTATGTAGTATGTATGTATGTATTGTATGTATGTATGTATGTATGATGTATGTATGTATGTATGTATGTATGTATTGTATGTATGTATGTATGTATGTATGTATGATGTATGTATGTATGTATGTATGTAGTATGTATGTATGTATGTATGTATGATGTATGTATGTATGTAGTATGTATGTATGTATGTATTGTATGTATGTATGCATTTTATGTATGTATGCGTGATGTGAACGGCATGCTTGAGGCAATGCAAATTATAGTGCCTTTCATGTTGTTTTAAAGGGACCTTTTACCCGTTTTCTTGTTCACGCATCATATCCACCCCAATACCTCTTTTCTACCATTACAATTTCTTTCACCATTAGATGTATTCCACTCAGTTTATTATAATTTTTACAATTTTTACCCATATTACAACTATTCAATTTGGAATTACAAAAAATGCTTTCCTTAGGCGACGAAAAAAAAGAAAAACCCTGTTTTACGGGCGAGCGGACTTTTCGAGTAGGGTCGGTGGGTCGGGCGAATTTTTTGTTTTTAATTTTTTTTTTTTTTCTGGAGCTCCCCTTCGCCTACTCGCCCAAAATTGACCCCCCCGAATTACTACCCCTGACAATTTTCTCGCCACCACTTTCTCCCCCTCTTTGCCAGAAATGCCAATTTGGGCTAACACAGGCCGATTTACATGACTTGTTTGGCACAAAACTCCCACAAAACTCTGCACAACCTGACCCCTCAGGGTAGTCAGGCCCGTAAACAGGGTTTTTTTATTTTCGTCGCCTTAGGGATATATTTTTTTTGGTAAGGACACTAAATTGGCCAATGTTTGATCAAAATACTTTTCGCTACCCATTATAGCCGTTACCTCACAGTTTTTTCTTGAATGTGTCCCCCGATCCCGACTCTGAATTACTGGACCTGAACGGTTGACCGTGGTAACTTAAGTCAGGCCAAGACCTGGACTGATTACAGAATGTACAATTTTTATGATTGTCGGCAGTAACAGAAGGGGACACTTCTGCTTTGAAATTGAATTGGATTAATTAATTAATTATGACATAACAATCTATGCAACGGCACGGAATATACCAGAATTTCATCGACAAAGCAGACTGTGATGTTATTGGATGTGAGCAAATTAGCGCAACACATACGACAATCAACAATGGTACATGGTCAGGCCATTATGTAACCGTCTTAACAGTGGTAATGGTGCTTAGATGTATGCAACAACTTCTTTGCAAGGAATTCAAATCATCATCGAGAAAAAGAGCGAACAAATATAACTGTCACTCATTACAGCTAGTGTAGCTTATTTTGTTGTGGATATTTATACCGTGTTCACAACTGAGCGTCTGATGATCAGCCAGAATGTTATATCTGGAACCTGCAGTGTCGCCAATACCTCATTTCAAGAAAGTGAGCTGGTTAAAATAATCGTAGTTTGTATATCACCAATGGTAAACTGTTCTGAGTTCATTGTGGACACACCATAACGCTCCTGAAGATAACTATGGATGAAGACTCCCAGGAAGACATTGCGCGGTGGTCTTCGACAGCTTCACCAGACTTCAGGCTCGACGATTACTGGCAGCGTTCCATAATTGCTACAGCTTTTCTCATAACATCACTTATCGGAATTTGTGGAAATACCTTAGTATTATTCTCCGTATTCGCCTCCAGGAAACTAAGAACCGTCACCAATGCATTCGTCGTAAATCTTAGCATCGCTGATTTCATAACGTGTTCATCAATCCCTGTAAACTCCGTTCTTTTATTTAGCAGGTATGAGAATCCGTTTCCTGAATGGGTTTGTGTGGTTATAGCAGGTGTAGTTTACACTTGTGTTGGCTGCAGCCTGTACACTCTTGCCACCATTGCCATCAACCGTCTAATGTTGATAACACGTCCCCCAAGAACATACAATCGTGTGTATTCACCTTGTTGTACTGCACTTTGGATTAGTGCCACATGGTTGATACCATTTGCAGTGAACGTTATTCCACTTTTCCTAGATGTTGGCGAGCTAGGCATAAACCGTAAATATAGAGTTTGTGCCGGAAAATCTTCTCATCCGAGAAAGAATGACTATGATTACACGCAAGCAGCTGGTCTCTATCCACTACCTTTAATAACCATCGTCATCAGCTACTCAATGATATATCACTATCTAAGAAAGAAGACCAACAACATCTTGAAGGAACAAGGTGCCGCGCCAACACCATCTCAATCCACTTCTAGTATTAATGTCTTAGAAGAAAACTCTTCTACCCTTCCTCGACATTCGGCGGTGTTCACTTTGACGGACAGTCCACGCGACAGTCCCGTTCTCAAACGCAAAACTGCTACAGTAATATCTTTAAGAAATAGACAAACTACAATCACGAAGAACATGTTTTACGTTGTGGTGGCCTATATCATTTGCTTGACACCTTTTGCAATTTGTCTCTGCTTTGATTCCAGTGAACCAGTAAAATCCTACGCCAGTGCTCTGGTTCTCATGAACTCTTGCGTTAATCCAATTTTGTATGGTTTTAAGCATCCATACTTTAGGGAAGTTTTTATGTGCGTGCTTAAGGGCCATTGGCATAGAGTCCCCGAGCAATCTGAAGCGTTTAAAGCTCTACGTAAATTCTGTTGTAAGAGAAATGTGTACAGATAATCCTAAAAATTGAAAGCCAGTACATATAATGTCATAAAACACGGAAAGAATTTAGAATTGTGCCACCACCCTGTAAATTCCGCAGCCTTAACGAATAAACTGACGTGGTGGCAGAATACTGAAATTCATACCATAAAGGACGAACTCAAAATTACACGCTTTTACAGTTTCACATACAAGGTATAGCTTTAATTTGAATAATTGAGTTTCCATTGAATATTCCATGTTTTTTCGTTGCCTCAGAATCCCTTGCTCCTGCGACATTGTAGTATCTTGCAAGACTTGCAGAATGCGAAAGGATCGTTCTGATTTGATGGTCGGGTATTTGAAGATTTAAAGCGATGATTTCAAAAAGGGCCTCGTTCCTCTTTTCATAGTTCTGAGAAAATTATTATTTTCTCAAAAAGTCACATTGCACTTTAATTATCAATTCGTAAAATTGTGGTCAATGAAAGATCCCACATGTAGAAGCCCCCCAAAACATTACATTTGTTCTCTGATTTTTGTTATATATGTATTTCTCTTTGACGTTATGCCCTTTTGGAAAAATAAAAATCAGAGCAGACCATATATGGGCAAACGATTTTTACTATAAAAACACGATCTTAAAACAAGATTCACTCTAAACATTGTAAAGGGAATCTCAGATAGAGATGAAATCAAAAATCGCATCGAAATTGCTTATAAACTCTCCGAACTAAGAATGCTGTTAACAACAATTTTTTTTTAAATGGATATTTCTATCATTTTCGGTATGTAATTAGTAAACTATGTCAAAAATGTGAACTTTTCGGAAATGTTCCGGAAAATACCGAATTCCATAACTTTGGAACGGAGTATACTTTAAACGTGAAATTAGTGCCATTGTGTTGTTCTTACGTTTTATCTTATTCTGATAATAACTCAATCAAAAGTGGATTTAGCCCTTTTGGAAAGGAGTGCATGTATTGACAGAAACCACTCGATTGATCCGTAAACTCGTAGAACAAGTTGTTGGAAGCACATGATTTTGTATTTCGTTACATAAAATATATGTTGATGGATTTATTATTATTTTTTATTTTAAAAAAACAAACTATATCATAAACGTTACGACTATTTATATCATTATTAACATATACATGTATATAAATAGTCGTAACGTTTATGATACAGTTTGTCTTCTTGAAATTTTGAATGAATTGGTAAATTTTCGTTGTCATTATTTAAAACAAACTTCAATTCAGATATACGAGGTGGTTGTTAAAAAAAACCAAGAGGAGAGCGATAAAAAAAAAAAAATACAAAACAACATTTAGCAGTTCACCGTAATTTCCCTTGAATGACATGTCAGCCTTTGGCGAGTATTATTGCGCTCTGAATGTGTTTTTATTTCTGAATTGTAGCTATGCAATGCCAATGTATGTACGGAGCTTTATACCTAAAATTTTTGTAATCCGTTAGTTTGATTAATGAGACATTATGGCACCTTTTGTAAAAGAGTGCACATACATTTTTTGTTTTATTTTGTCTTTACAAAATCAATATTTTGCATGCACTGTAAAAGAAAATCAATTTTACAGTTATTTTACTGGCGGCAATTTGCCAACAAATTTTAAAATTACAGTATACTGCAAAGTTGAATGTAATTCAATCAAAACACCTAAAAACATATATTTGATGTGTATATGTTTTCCCATGCAGTTATTTTCAAACATTGTTCATTCAATTTTATTTTGTGTTACGTTTAAATTCGTCCCGAATAAAAATCAATTTGCTGTTTGTTATGTTTAATTTCGTCTTTGGTCAAATATTTTCAAACATTGGTCACATATTTTCACATAATAATCACAATTATGGGCCATGTTAGAAGCGTCCGTATCATATATACACGCGGCCCGAATCAGCTTACACAGTTGAAGAAATCCTGACACCACCACAAGCCATTACGAATGACTTGTGGACACGCTAAGAAGAAGAAGAAGATCACAATTATTCGTATAAGTCTGTCCAATTTTGTCTCGATTATATTTAAGCTTGCCAATTGTTAAACGCAATTTCGTCTTTTTGCAAATTAATTCCATGGAATTAGCATTGCATTTCGTCCCGAGTGTCATCTTCAGTAGAAAGCATTTAACGCGTGCATGTATAGGCCTATAGCATACTTATGTTTCATTTCTATTCCTTTGTGGGTCTTCCATGTTTTCTTAACATTTTTTTATATATTTTCAGATTTCTTTTCTTTTTCTTTTTTACCTCTTTATTCTATTTCCCCCTTTTTTACCGTTCCTTATATTTTCCACATTTCTCCCTTTTTAACCCTTTTAATTTATATATTCTTTTCAAGTTTCTCGATAGGAAATAAATATAATATTTTATTTTTTATGAAGCTATAGGTATATACAGAGACAAAATGAACAAAATTAACCTATTTGGTACTGTGACAACTGAACTGACATCTCAATTTGATACAAGAAGACCTACGTAAGTAAGCACGACGTGTCTGTGCTTCAGAACACATGACGAATTTCATTGATAAAAGAACTAAAATAATATAGTTGACCAAAGATGAAATATATTTGTGAATGCGGTAACTGCCAACAGATGGGACGAACTGTAGGCAATAAATATCAAAAATGTTTAAAATAACTGGGAAAACCTATATTCACAGGTATTGTTAATGTGAAGAGAAAAAAAAAACGCTGACAAACACCCTACATTGTTGCTTAGTAGTAGGCTTATCCACAAATGTTAGCCAAATTTTTAAGGTGTGAAATTTGTTGTAAAATACGGTATATTGCATCAAACATCATACAGGGAATTTGAATGAAAACCTGTAAAAGCTTTATTTTACGGGATTTTATTGGCAGAATTTCTAACCGAATTATACTGTACAATTATTTTTTCTTCTTGTACATGTAGATGTCAGTACTTAACACGTAAGTGACCGGGGGTCACTTACGGGGGGGTTCAAAATTTGTTTTCGCGCTGGCCGCTTTACGCGTGGGATTTTTGCGCCGATTTTTTTTGTAATTGTCTGACTTTTAAATGCGCTTCTTTTTATACCAAAAAATTAAAATCAGCCAAGCCGTTAATGAGATAATTAGTGAGGGTCCCATAGACCCCTCCCCTCGGGCACTAACGGGAGTGAAAACCCCTTGGTTACTTAAGTGATAACACATCATACTGTAGTTGATAACACGGTCATCGTTGTATAGTAAAATTATCAATGAGTAGCTGAACTCCACGATGTTCATTTATAGTAAGTGAAAATTCTTTCGGCATCATAAATATGACTCTACTAGGTACACCAAGAAAATTGTATGTAAAATACACAAACTATATAAACTATATGTATAAATATAGAACTCCATAGTAATAAATACAAATTGTTACCTAAATTAAGTACAAATTTATCTATAAATTAAGTAAATTTTACCTAAATTAAGTACATAATTATTATGGAATTCTATTTTTACATATAGTTTGTGCATATTTTTTCCTTGTGTATTTTTGTAAAATATGTTTGCTCTCCACATTAGTCTGTATATCATTTGAGAGCAAATTGAAAGGATGTTATATTTTGTTGAAAATAAGTCGGTGTTGCATAACCCACTTGTAATCAATTTGTTTTCTTCTTGAAAGGTGTAAAACAATATACATGAACGATACATCATTAATTGTCGCTGAAAAGCCCTTCATGTTTTGGTTTTATGTGTTTTTTTCTTTGTTTTGTTTTCCAAATTACCATTTGGAAAGTAAATACAATTTATATAAAAACATAAAATATCAATAAAGACATGTAACTATGTAATCAAAGCTACACTCGGTGATTTCTTCTGAAATAAAGACCCACAAAAAAATAACGCAGCATGTCTAAATACCCCCATAGGTTACAAAACAATGGTCTTTGCACGAAAACAAAATTATATCAATAGTTCGTTTTCTTCCGTAAATTTTGATACCCATCTTGTTCCATTGCGATCAATATTGCCAACACAATACCCATTATAGAAAATCTCTCCCTTTTTAAAAGTTGCAATAAAATGATTGATTGCCATTTAGTGAAAGATCGCATTCTTCCCGTGAAGTGTGTGTCACTTAATGCATGGTTGTGTATTGTAACCTTGTAACAATGTATTCAGATGCAACTTTGAAAATGTGACACATTTTCATAAAATGGACATTGTGTTGGCTATATTGATCCCAATGGAGCAAGAAAGGTGTCAAAATTTGCAGAAAAAAAACAGACTATTGATATCATTTTATGTTTTCGTGCATAGACCAATGGTTTGTAACTTATGGGGTTATTTAGACATGCTGCGTTACTTTTTTTTTGGGGGGGGGGGTCTTTAGTTCGATGTTGCATTGTTGAAAATAGGAAATTGGAAATAGGACATTTTCTTTTCGGTTTTTTTTTTCATTATCATTGCTGTGGGTGTGTATGGCAGGTATTTTACACAATAAAAGAAACATTGTTTTACGCCTAGAAACTAGGTTTCTCGACCTGTTTTATCATATTTGAAAAGCCATGTTTTTTGATAAAATTGGTTTTTCGATCGAAACCAAGTTCTTCAAAAACCTGACCTATCAAAAACCTCTCAAAAAAACAGGTTTTCCAAATCGGAAAGCCAATTAAAAAAAAAACGATTTTCGTGCGAAAACCTTGGATTTTGAGCGGAAAGCTTGAGGTTTACAAAATCTTGGCTTTTGAAATTGTGAAGTCTGATTTCTCGATTGAAAATTCAGGTTTTTCGAATTTGATATTCCAAGAAAAAAAAAAAAAAAAAAAATGTTGCATAACCCACTTGTAATCAATTTGTTTTCTTCTTGAAAGGTGTAAAACAATATACATGAACGATACATCATTAATTGTCGCTGAAAAGCCCTTCATGTTTTGGTTTTATGTGTTTTTTTTTTCTTTGTTGTTTTGTTTTCCAAATTACCATTTGGAAAGTAAATACAATTTATATAAAAACATAAAATATCAATAAAGACATGTAACTATGTAATCAAAGCTACACTCGGTGATTTCTTCTGAAATAAAGACCCACAAAAAAATAACGCAGCATGTCTAAATACCCCCATAGGTTACAAACCAATGGTCTTTGCACGAAAACAAAATCATATCAATAGTTCGTTTTCTAACGTAAATTTTGATACCCATCTTGCTCCATTGCGATCAATATTGCCAACACAATACCCATTATAGAAAATCTCTCCCTTTTTAAAAGTTGCAATAAAAGGTATACTAGCCATATTGATTGCCATTCAGTGAAAGATCGCATTCTTCCCGTGAAGTGTGTGTCACTTAAAGACACTATCAGTGATTTGCTAAATCAGCAAATCGAAAAAATCATCAAAAATCAGATTTTTGCATGTATGCAACAAGTACAGGTATCCTAACATACCCTGCAAATGATAAGACCAGAAGCAACCTAATAAGGACAGAATCGGAGATTTTAGTCATTACTGTCCGAACGGACACTTACTACAACACGTAATTGAATGGAGAATCGTATCTTGGAACACTGCCTTTTTCTTCCTTTTCTGTCAATTCTACAGCTGGAAAAGGTAACTTATAAGAATTCTACAGACTTATCCTTCACTTTGAAGCTATTCCTGCAAATTTCAAATATTTTTCAAATCACTGATAGTGTCTTTAATGCATGGTTGTGTATTGTAACCTTGTAACAATGTATTCAGATGCGACTTTGAAAATGTGACACATTTTCATAAAATGGACATTGTGTTGGCTATATTGATCACAATGGAGCAAGAAAGGTGTCAAAATTTGCAGAAAAAAGCAGACTATGATATCATTTTATGTTTTCGTGCATAGACCAATGGTTTGTAACTTATGGGGTTATTTAGACATGCTGCGTTACTTTTTTTTTGGGGGGGGGGGTCTTTAGTTCGATGTTGCATTGTTGAAAATAGGAAATTGGAAACAGGACATTTTCTTTTCGGTTTTTTTTCATTATCATTGCTGTGGGTGTGTATGGCAGGTATTTTACACAATAAAAGAAACATTGTTTTACGCCTAGAAACTAGGTTTCTCGACCTGTTTTATCATATTTGAAAAGCCATGTTTTTTGATAAAATTGGTTTTTCGATCGAAACCAAGTTCTTCAAAAACCTGACCTATCAAAAACCTCTCAAAAAAACAGGTTTTCCAAATCGGAAAGCCAATTAAAAAAAAAACGATTTTCGTGCGAAAACCTTGGATTTTGAGCGGAAAGCTTGAGGTTTACAAAATCTTGGCTTTTGAAATTGTGAAGTCTGATTTCTCGATTGAAAATTCAGGTTTTTCGAATTTGATATTCCAAGTTTTCTAAAAACCTGGTTTCTTAGCATTAATTTCCAGCTAACGGACCGGTATTTTAGGGATATGGCTTGCTCCCTTACCACGAGATCGGTAAAAGTTACACTCTTTGGGATTTTCAAATGGAATTTCAAGTGTATTTCGTCTTATCTCGAAATAAGGGAGACCTCTCTAAAAATAAAGACCTGTTAAAGGTGGGTGACTCGATCGACAACCTCGCCCCCCCCCTTTCATCGAAATTGATACTTTGGTATTAGAAGAAAGTTCATTACTCCAGTGAAATCTTAGGCCAATGATATGTTCCCTTTCACAAACTTCTATAAATGGGGTGCATTACATTGTCCTATTTACCGGCAGGTACATTTTCGCCTCTATTATCCAAACGGCTGGACCGATTCTTCTCCAAGTTTGTAATCGTACGTTTTTGATGATATGTTTCCGTGTGAGGGAGAACATTGTCATCGGAAAAATCGGAGCGTGATCGGGTCACCCACCTTTAACTAGAGATAATAAAGTAAAAAGTGATCATTATCTTTCGTTATCGAAGCTTATCTCCTGATGAGGCTTCTTTATCTGGAGATAAGGAACTTCATCCCGAGATAAGCTTTGTTAACCCAGTGTGGCAGGAGATAGTCCTCCGGACTTACAGTCCGCCTACAATGGTGAAGAATAGGGCACTCGATTCAGTTGACTCTTCACGCAACGTTAGTTTCACGCTTTATATTCCTTTGATGGACCGTCGTCTACCTGAGCCATTTTTTGTAACAAAACTCCCGAAGGGGGTGGGTGGGGGGCGTTACCACCCCCTGAGATTTTTTTTTTTTTTACTGAACACCCGATTCCTGTAAATTTGGTACTAAAGGATAGCTTTGAGTTTCTTCTTTCCATTGGTACCAAAATAAGTACCAACATCCCCATTATGACGTCACCATGACGTCATATGTTGAGGAAAGTACGAAAATACTGAATATAGGGTGGAAAATTGATATTTCACAATTTTAGCGACTCAAACACCTTAATATAGCTATAAAATGCTGTCATTATATAAAACTAGTCATTTCCCATCAAGTAGTCAAAAAACGCATGAAAATCTGATCTGAATTTTTCACTGTGTGTGTGTGTCTATGGAAATTGGCAGTTTTGCTGACATGCGAAATTTATGACGTCATTGTGACGTAATGAATGCTAGGCATGTTGGTACTCATTTTGGTATCAATTGAAAGAGGGGGACTGTAGCTATCTATTGGTACCAAAATCAAGTGTCGGTGATATTCATTCATTCATTCAGTTTATTCAGCATAACATATCGTACGTGACAGAAATGTATAATACAGAATATTATATAATAATGCATAAAGTATCAATTGTAGACTGTACTAAGATGAACAGGTGGGGGATATGAAATGCTAGGACCAGTAATGGACAACCCGATAGGGCTTATGGTTATTGCTGGCCCTGGAAAACATACAAGTAAACTATTCTCATTATTACAATAATGATACAAGTAAGGGATAATATAGAATATTACATAGGTAAATATAACAAAAAAACAGAGACAAACAAACAAAAACAAACAATATATCTAAGCTAAACAAACACTTAACGGGGAAACGGGAGTTTGGTCAAGAAGGTCTGACTTTTCAACATGTCTTGCTGAGGTATGTAATAATATTTCATAATGGAGAAGCAGAGATAGAAGAGGTTGAGGTGAAAAGTAAGGAATCGAGATAGAAATAGGATGAAGAAAAGGTGAGGAGAGAAATAAGGACTTGGGGAGAAATTTAAAAAGGATTGTACTGGTTGATGAAATGTTTTTTTCAGTTGAGCTTTAAAAGTATTTTTGTTTGTGATTGTTGTAATGGATTCTGGAAGATCATTCCAGAAGGTTTTTACAGGTGGTGAGTTCAATGAAAAGTGAGTCAAATTCTGGTCCTGGTGTTGTGTCGATGATTTTGTATGAGAGGTGATTTTTTATGTAAAGACAAACTCCCCTTCCTCTGCCAGTGAGTGCTCCTGGAATGTACGTATAGCCATTAAAGTGAGGTGGTGACTTGGTGTCAGTAAGCCACGTTTCCGAAAAAGCTAAGACAGAGAAAGAGTGGTTGAGGTGATCAAGGTAGTTAGTGATTTCTTCATATGATTTCGTGATACTACGGCAGTTGAAATGTGGAAAATGAGTCGTTGCTTGTTGGTTTAATTAGTGTGTTAAAACTGTCGTCAGTGTGATAGTGGGAGTCAGAACCAGAGTTGTTTGTGGGTACGGTGTGGTGAAGGATGGGTGGTCGCATGTTTGAGATGATATGGGGTCTGTGAGTAACGGGTTGATGCAAAGGGAATTAAGTTTGATTATGTTTAGTTTAGTGTTGGTGAAAAATTCAATTAGTGATGCGCGAAAGTCTTCGTCGTGAAGCTGGTGGTTAAATGGCAGTTCGTAAAGGCCTGTAGCAGGGCATGGCATACTGAAAAGGATAAGTCAAAGGAAAATAATAGCGAGGGGGGTTATATGGGAGAGAGAGAGAGAGATAGAGAGAGAGAGAGAGAAAGGAGAGAGAGAATGAGAGAGAGAATAAGAGAGAGTGTGAGAGAGAGGGAGGAACTTGAGAGATTGGTTGGGTGAGGTAGGTTGAAAGAGGAAGAAAGTTAGAAGAGCGAATGAGAAAGCGGGTAGATAAAAGTGAAACAATACCTGTAGACAAGATGTGCTGACAAGTCACACAAGACGAAAGCAAAAAAGGCAAGCACAGAGTAAAACAAACAAGGGGCTAAGAGATACAAAATGCTAGCTTATTTGAACGATAACTTAAGTAGAGCAGTTGTACAGAAAAAAAAAAACAATTGGGTTGCTTACAAACAAGCGTAACAGAAAACAAAAACACTAAGATTACAAAAATTCGACAAATACTAGACAAACAACAAAATATCTTATGTATTAAATATATCACAAATTTATAGGGAAATTGCACGCAATAAAAGATTAAGTCAGGAAACTATAATACTATTGGAAAGAAAAATACCAAAACCTAGAATGGAGTGGGGAATTATTAACAGAACAAACTAACAGAACAATATTGTACTCGGGGATATATATATACAACTATACTCCATTTCCCTACCTCCATGCAGTGACGTCAGCGCGAGATTTGATAGTTGCACCAGTAAACCTCGCGCGCTGGTTTAGAGCGACGGCGTTATACACGCGCGCACAAAGATGGCATATTTTGACGCGTGCGTAAAAGCCGCGTCAAGGTTATGACATCACTGCACGGAGGTAGAGAAATGGACTATAAACCAATGATACTGATGACAAAAATGTGGATATAGTGGGAAATTTGAACAGACTATTAGATATGCCATGCAGTATAATCTTTATGGAGTGAGGACCCATAGATAATTCAGGTATATAATACACTAGAATAAAATATGGTAAGAATATGTACAAAGTAACAATTGTGTGACAGTGTACAATAAAGAACATGAAATATGAAGTATTATAAACCAAAAATAGATTTAATGAACTTGCTGTGTGTTTGCATGTGTGTGTATGTGTGTGTGTGTGTGTGTGTGTGTACTTACAAGAGGTACATTGTGGGAGTAAATATAGGTACAAAGCTACATTGTGGGCGTTTTTGTCATTATGGGAGTACGCCCACACTGAATCTCTGCCAAATGCTGTTTTTTGGCCTCTAGGGGGGGTAGGTATAGGTCTAAGCTATGGGTGCCCACAGCGTTACACATGGGTTTTGTATGTCGCAGTGAGGGTGTAAAACTTAACGCAGAAATATTCCCACAGTGTATGAATATACCTACAAATACCCCCACAATGCATGTATGTACCGATTTATACACAAAAACACACAAATTTGTGGGGGTATTCCCACAATGTACCTCTTGTCGGTATGTGTGTGTGTGTGTGTGTGTGTGTGCATGTGGTGATGATCATTTGAACCATAAGCAAGTCATTGACATCATCTGAAGTGTAGAAATCAGAATATCAGTAGCTAATATCACACCAGTAAGATAAATGCAGATGCATACAATAATCATTGACAGTACAAATTACAAAATATGTTATACGGATTGAAAAATAGATCAATTTAACACAGTACAAACAATGCTGTCTTCAGAAGATGACAAAATCTTGAGCTATCTCATGGAGATAACAAAATCCATATTGATAAATAAACATATGTAATGTACCATACTATATCTGAATGGATAGCATGATACGTGTTGATAAATTTGTAAAGACAATTAGGATACCACAATAGTGACACCTCAGAGGAATCTTTGCATAGTTAGAAAAGGATTAAAGAGGTAGATGATGAGCAAGGAAGAACGAAGAGCATAGCATGTGGTAATGATGACAGCAATTTACAATATGTTCTTACGGAGAAAATGACATGTATATAGACGAGTAAATTTCAAAATAATCTTTGGAAAGCTATAGAAAAAAGGATTAAAGGAGTAGATGATGAGCAAGGAAGAACGAACACATGTCATGATCATGACTGCAATATAACTATACTTTTTTAACGGAATATCAAATCCACAAGGTGCTACATACATAATAATAATTTAGATATGACAGCAGTGGTAATTCAGGGTAATCTTTGGATAGCTAGAGAAAAGATTAAAGGGGTAGATGATGAGCAGGGAAGAATGAAGCACATAGAAAAGCATAGCATGTGGTAATGCATGACAGCAATATACAGTATATTCTTACGGAGAAAAATGACATGTACATACCCATATGAAATAACATTCCTGATATTCCTGTGTTGTGCTAGGCATGTTGGTACTTCTCTCCCGAAAGGGGGAAGGGAGTGGTTGCCACACCCCCTATCCATCACTTTGGGATCACCCTGTATCTTACCTACACCCCGATGGATGTTTGTTTTTGGATGAAAAGGAACGGAAAATGTCAATTGATAATTACATTAAATAATTTGGCACCAAAAAAGGAAGTTTTAGCAAGCCGGGGAAAAACCTGAAGTGTTCAATCACAAAGAACTTAGTCCTGGCTTAACTTAGTCCAGGGCTGAGTATTACTATGTAGGACCTTTTTCATTGGGTAGCCCGGGTAATAGGTAGGATAGCAGCACAAAAGGGGGGCCAAGCATTCTTGACGTCACCAAAGTCAGCATCTCACAGACCTTGACACAGCTCTAACAGGGGATGTGATATGTGCTGCACATCAAGATCTACTATAAAAGCATCATTTGAGAATGTTGTAGATAAAGTCGGCCTGTGTAAATGCCAAAGAGACGGAATGGAAAACATGACCGTCAATGAGGAAGAGAATCACCAACCTATCTGCACTACACACGGTGCCCAACTCAAAGAGATGAGACTTCAAATACCTCGGGTCCTTTGTTGCTGACACAAGAGTTAAATGGCCGTGGCCCGATCTCTAATAGCATCGTCCCCATAATCCCAGCTTTTACCAGAAGTGGTCAACATTTTGGTATCTGAAGAAAGCTACTATTTTTGTCAGTTACCCTGTAAAATCTTAGGGCTAAAGGATATTTGGTTTGGAAGTTACAATGTGTGAGCGAAGATGTACCCCATTTTGGTCGACCGTTATTAATTTTACACAATAGTCTATAGGCCTAAAAATCATGTTTTTAACTCTCGCATGAAAACGGGTTGAAATATTGGCGCAAAACTTTACAGCTGGGGTTTGGGGGTGAAGGCCATTTCTATCAAGATGAAAACTTTATATACTTAAATTTGGTCGTCTCCTTTTAATATTTTGTATAATAACCAAAATATAGGCAAAAGTGGCACATATAGGTTTTATGTAAATTAGCATGTCTTGCAATATTTCCTTTTTCTACCTTTTTGATAGGTTGTTTGGGAGGGTTTGTACATCAAGTTACAGCAAGAAAACCTTAGGCTACACCGTCTCGCTACGTGAACATATCCTTAATTTTTTGGACTGTTATGAAAATTTAATTGGAGAATATTAATTCCACGACTGCTAAAATGTTTCATTGCATTTGTACACTGTAACAAATATACCGTAACACGCATTTTGTGCCGAATTGTGCGTAAATGTGACTGAAAATGTCTTGTGGCATGATATACACTAATTTGGACTTTTACTGTGCAGAGCACGCTTGAAATTAAAGAAAATATGTTTATATACATTTTTTTCTCCTTCGTTACAATGGCTGTGACGTTCTAAGCAGCAAGTGTGTGATTTTGACCACCACTCATGCTCCTGGAGCATAGGTTGTGGCAACCGTTCCAGAGCGGAGCTATTCATTTTATTGATTGCTGACCACAACAGCAGAAGCGATTTATTCCGTAAATGTTATCAAGGATTAGAATTGCAAATCTGGCACATCCTCGCTGGTCTTGTGGTTAGGTTGACCTCATGATACAGAATGGTCTCGGGTTCGAATCTCGCTACTGCTTCTTTTAAAATATATAAAATTGTCATTATTTTTTAAGGTTAGAGGGAACAAGTCCAAAGCTCAATAGCTGCCCTTTGAGATTAGTGAGGGAGACCTGTTCCTGGAGCATGGGCGGTGCTTCTAAACATCCAATATTCTAACGAGCCTCGTGTTACAATTATTACAGAATGAAAGGCAACATTGTTTCTCCGCATTAGGGATCATGTTCTACTTTTATTTTAGTAGTATCACAAATAGCATTTCGTAAACGTTTGACTTGGTAACATCATTCGATTGATAGAACTACTGTCCATTCATGATTCAATTAGCTTAGACCCTCGGTTTTTAATTAATATTAGAGAAGGTATAAGTATCTGGAGAAAATTTTGAAAGAAAAGTTGGTATTCATCTAATTACCCAACAAGATTTTGAAGGTGCGTGCTGAAAAGTATTTCTTCACAACCAATTCTATTCAATTTCTGCTATTTTTGGCCATCAATCAGCAAGGAATCAGAACCAGCAGAATATTCGTAATGAGCATAAACTTTTTCAGGAATGTTCCATTTATAAGATAGGTGTGTGTAAAACGTGGCATCGCTCTTTGACAGTAGAAAACATTGATCGATATCATCAACAATGTTTGTAATGTATAAATAGCGTCTATTTATTCCTGGGATTTTGAATGTAGTCAATAATTGCCCTGATCAACCTTTGTGTTATTAATGCTGTGTTTATAGATGATGTTACATCAATATTCACAAATGTATGGCACGCTCCACGTATCAAATCATGGCGAGTTTTCCCGCGCATGTCGAGTTTCACGCGCTGTGTATCGAGTTTTCATCGCCATATGTCGAGTGTGCAGCGTTATATGTCGAGTTTACAGCGCTATCTGTCCAGTTTGCCCTCTATACATCGAGTTTTGCTCTCTATATGGTGAATTTGACATAGATGTCCAGTTTTCCCCATGTCCAGAAAAAAAATCATGCCGAGTTTCAAAATCATGTCGAGTTTGCTCATGTTGAGAAAAAAATCATGTCCAGTTTGCACATGTTGAAAAAAAATAATGTCCAGTTTTTTAAAACTCGGCATGATTTATTCTGGACATGATTTATGAACTCGGCACATAGAGTTCAAACTGGATAGGCAGCGCTGTAAACTCGACACATAGCGCGCGGGGTAAACTCGATATACAGCGCATGAAACTCGACATGCGAGGGAAAACTCGCCATGATTTGATACGTGGAGCGTGCCATACAAATGCAACTTAGCACCTGGTCTACTGACGTGATCGAGGTGCTAGGGACATCACATACGGCTATTTATACTGATTGAGCGCGATTTTTAAAAAGCACAAGCCCTACAGGTGCTCACGCATACCGGCGGACAGCGCTTTGTTTCTTGCCCGGCGGTGATGTCACATGGCACATCGTCTATACAAAAATATGTCGCTTCAAACTTTCAAGAAATACAAATACAATACATTCTTTGTATTATGTCCTTTTAAGAGAAGATGACACAATACGAGCAGGTCACTGTCCGACCAAGGTCTACTCTTCTGGTCCGCCGATATCACCACTGGCGAGTGCCAAACGTTTTTCTATGGAGTGTGAACTGCGCACTGTGATTGCGATTTATTCCGTATTGAAATACGTGTTTACACAATTTGGCACTCGACGACCCTCATATTGATCGCAGTTGGTATCGCTTCATCGATAGTCGCTTCCTACCTCGTATGTATAATACCAAAAGACCACCTCACACGTCATTTGTTATAATGGTACCAGACGATGGACAGATCATTTGCAACTTTGAGGGGAAAAGGGTCAAATTTCAATAGATTTGTAGGTAAAATTCCATCCATATGTTTTGAAATTTAAAAATCCTGTTAAGTAATTTTGTAAATACAAACTTTTCTTTCACGATTTTTTCCCGACACCTCTACCTTCTCTAATATTAATTAAAAACCGAGGGTCTAAGCTAATTGAATGGACAGTAAATAAGTTGAGTTGCTCAAATATCGGTAACGTGTCTACCACAAACTAGTTGTCAATAGAGGGCAAACTTGGCCTTACTAAATGGTTCTCAGGCGGTGGCGGCCAAGCCTCATTCATTATAGCAACTCACCAAAAATGTCAACAGAAATTTCAACAATACGGAGTGCAAACCACAAACCAATTTGGGTGCTTTGATGTGGGTCGGTCATGCGTGTTCCCATGACCCACATACGACCTCATCCTCGTTCGTTATTAATACGAAAAAAATCAGAAATAACCCTTCCAGTGGAGTTGATTCTTCATCTCCAACGGTTTTGGAATAAGAAAATATTCCTTGACAAGATATAAAAAATTCAGAATTTTTCATCAAGATTTCACTTTTACGTGTTAAACCAATGGCAACGTCTGAAATTGGGATTTCTTGGCCGCCCTCCCCTGATGGTTCTCAAGGTATGACAATGCTGTAGTTATCGCAGCGTTAACAAAATGCAAGAGGGCGTTATGCCTGTAAAATTCGCAGTGGTTGTATTATTACAATACTGAACTTACTACTGCTGTTGCTGCTACTGCTGCTGTCTGCTGCTGCTGCTACTCCTACTACTACTACTACTACTCCTACTCCTACTACTACTACTACTACTACTACTACTACTACTACTACTACTACTACTACTACTACTACTACTACTACTACTACGTCTACTACTACTACTTCTACTACTTCTACGTCTACTACTACTACTACTACTACTACTACTACTTCTACTACTTCTACGTCTACTACTACTACTACTACTACTACGTCTACTACGTCTACGTTTTCAAGGGTAATCTAAATACACTGAACGTATGGGCTTACTCAACATTCTTTTCCAAGAAACAGGCTGGATTCATAAAAGAGTTTCTTTACAACTGACAATGTTTTATTTTGATTACGATCATCAGTATATTTCTCGCAAGAAAGGCAGAGTCTATGTTCCTTTTGTTTGGTCCGCAAAGCTTTCGATTCCTTCTGTACAAACTTTAAAGTACAGAGATTACTGGTAACATGCTCACGTTTTCGTTTCGATGTATATCGTCATGAGTCTTCCAAACAGGCCAATCGACCATTTTGGCGAAATTGAGTTTTTCGCATGTTATGATACTATATCAAAGCTCTTTCATATAACCAATATTGAGCAAAGAGAACATTCCCCATTTTTAGAGTAATAGATTTTCATTTCACTTTGGGGAATCATCCCAAACGCCAAAATGAAATTCTCCAAACGACCAATATGCATTCGTCTGTTTGCGGTATCTGAAAACCATCGCACGGCTGCTTATAGTGCTCTATCGATCAATGGGAATGCAGATTCTCTCCTCGCTTTGGATCAACACGGGTAGTCCGACCTGCTTAGAACCCCGTTTACAATTCATCCGCAAGAGATTTTGAACTTGATTGAGTTGTTGGACCATTTAACCTTAGAATCCACAGGTTCTTTTTCGAAACCCGCTGCGAATTCCGAAAATCCAAGATGGGGCCGCCGGTAGCATTTTAAAAATAAAATTTTCATATGTGGATACCTAAATGTATGGTAATACCCCTCGTTTTTAGGTTTTGGGGTGCTGGGATTCAATTTCTTCTGACATCGTTTTTACTCATTAGAAGTCCAGGTTACATGGTATGGATTTGGAATTCCCAAGATGGCCGCCGGGAGTCATATGAAAAGTACACATATTTGGGATGACTTAAGGTGCAACGCGAGATTTTTCACAAATCATGTGTACCTAAAAAAATCGAAAGTACTGATTTTTGCCCTGTTGTAAGCTTTTTCCATCGAAAATTCCCATCTGAAGGATTAAGCTGAGAAATGTTCTTGGTAGCAGAAATTGTGGAAATTTCTAATTTTCGTATAGGAGCAAATAACGAATTCGCCTATGTTTTACATTGACATATAAGCATTCAAAATTCACTGTTGTCTCTTCTTTTAAGACTTTCTGTAGCAAAACCCATGGTAATAAATCTATTGAGTGTCTAATCTAAATAAAAATTACAGATGAACCACAATAATGTGGGTGCCTCAAAATCTCTCGCGTTGCAACTGTAACCTAGTATTATTTTAATACACACATCGTTTTTGGGGTTTTTAGGTGCTGTGAATTCATTTCTGACATCTTTTATATCATTAGAAGTCAATGTTACATGGTATGATGGGAATTCCAAGATGTGCCCGGCCGGCTTGTACATAGGTTTAGGTACACATTTTTGAAAGATTCATCGTAGAATTATGTGTAATACTCGTTGTAGATGGTTGTAGGTGCCAGGAACTCCATATTTTGACACCAATTTTTAATGAGTAAGAACCAAAAGTAGGTCAAGGAATCCACTGAGAACCATTTATTAACAATGCTGAGACCATTTAGTTTTGAAGCCAATCTTGAATTTTCAAAAATGGCCGCCACCATTAACTATTTTTTTGCCTATATTTGGTCCCTTAGGTTCCGTGAGGCAAAATTGTCTTGTGTCTCACCGTTTTTGTACAGTATTCAATGACACATTGAATAACAGGACTGAAGAACCATTCATTTGGGGCAGCAATCTTGAATTTCAAAATGCAAGCCAAGAAAAATGGTACTATATTAAACATTCCTTTTGAAGAGGTAAAGCATGATTCTGTGTCTATAACCCATGTTTCAGGATCACGGATCCAAAAAGATCAAAGGTTAACTTAACTGGGTTCTTTGTTTGTGGCAGCCTTGGTTTTGTTTGGTTGAACGCAAATTCCCTCCTTTGGATATATAGTCACCAAGTATAGACTATAGTGGCAAATTGAACAAAAGTCATTATTTTGGTACATGTGAGTTGGCGATTGGACATATTTAGAAGTGACATTTTATGGCCAAAACACAGTAGTGACATGGTTGGTATGGTAGTGAACAAATGTGGTAGTGACAAAGTTGGCAGTGTCATTGGTAATGACATGGTTTAGGTGGGTGCCACTGTATTTAGAAATTTCTTTGGGGGGGAAACGCATCTATGACTTAGCTTACCATATCTATAGCGCACGTGTATTCAGCCCGTATGTAATCGTTTGGTGTAAGTTGAGATTTTAATGACATGTTGGCTGATGGTGGTCCATAATTGGCAGTGACATTACTGATGGTGTCATAACTTTGTCATGACAATTGCTGATGGTGTCATAATTGGCAGTGACATGCTGATGGTGTCAGCGTTGGCAGTGTCTAATTGGAAGTGACATAGCTTTTAGTGTTCTAATTTGGCATTGTCATTTATACTTGGAAAATGTTATTTTTGTTGTGACATAGTTGGATTCACGCATCATCAGAGTCATTGTCCTTGTCTTCGTTCTCTGATGAAACAGTTGGAGAGTCCTGGTCGTCTGAAGCCTCGTCCCTCCAATCACTGTATTAGTCTCTCCTTCTCTTCATCTGCAAGAGCTTCGAAAATAATCTGGGGCCATCAACCCATAGATGTTCTAAAGTTCCCAGAGTAGAGTGTCCATCCATTTCCCATCATTGGGAGGGAATGTCAACAACGGGGAGTATCTGCTAGTCCTCCATATAGCAACCTGATAGTTCTCTCTACGGATGTGTTGTTGTAGGTTTTGCACCACATGGCCCGAGGTGCAACATACCGACCGTCATCACAACATTTCTCCATGATTAGAGTTAACCTGAGGCTGTTAACACTCTTGAATCTCGGCCGACCATAGATTTCACATGGAAATTCTTCGAAACCAGCAAACAATTCCTTAGTACCTCCCATGCAAACTTCCTAAGGTCTGCTAGGCTGGTTGGAACTTTGGAAGCTTCTGCACCACTTTGATAGTTTTTCACCCTTCCCTATCACATTGAAGCACTAGTTTTGTATCACTATTGTGAAGGCATGATGGCCAACACACACTTACTCCTTGAGTAGACCATGTTCTGTTAGATGATGAGTCCTCTTGTTCCTGTTCCGTGTCCACAGTATGGTGATTGTGAAAGAGAATTAAAGTGTAGGAGATGAACATATATCGCTGTTTGGCGTACGTACCAAGATTCAAGAGTATTGACAGCCTCAGGTATACTCTCCATCAAGGATAAATGTTGTATGACGGTATAATTTTGCACCTCGGCTGCACTGTTCACCTTGCCACGTTACACCAACCATGTCGTGCAGCATTACGACAAATATCTTGCATAGAGTGAACTATCATGGTTGCTATAGATTATGGAGACTGGCAGATACTCCCGTTGTAGGTTGTAACATTGCCCTCTCCAACGAGGACATGATAGACACTAAAATCTGGCCATTTAGAACCACTATGGTTATGTCCGATTTCTTCTCTAAGCCTTGCAGATGAGTAGATAGACTTGATACAAGGGATTCGGTGACGACGATTCAATGAATCAGACTCTCCGCCTTTCACATCAGAGAACGAAGAGAGCGATGACTCTTATGATGCATGATCCAACTATTACCACAAAAACAAAATTTCCAATTATGACACTGCGAATTATTCACCATCAGCTAATTTACTTTCAATTGGCACTGCCAATTATGACCCCGCCAATTATGACACCGTCATCTATTTACGACTTCCAATTATGACACTGCCAAGCTGACACATCGCTAGTTCACTGTCATTATGAACATCAGCATAAATCACTGCCAATTATGATATACCATCAACATGTCACTTTCAATTATGACCTTATGACAAACCATCAGCCAACATGTCCTTAAAATCTCACCTTACGCCAGATCTAGTGTACATACGACTAAAGTGTGCACTATCGATATTGTCAACATACTTCATAGAATGCCTTTCAAGAAACATTGTAAATACAAGTGCACCACAAACTATGTCCATTACCAAAGACACTGCCAACTCTGTCACCACCACATATGTTCACTACCACATGTCACTACTGTTGTTTTGTCCATAATGTCTCTTCTAAATATGTCCAAATCCACCAACTCACAACACCTGTACCAACATGAGTTGCGTTTGTCACATTCTGACACTATATTTCTCTACTTGGTGCTCCTATCGCCAATGGAGGAATTAAGTTCAACCAACTAACCAATGGCTGCCACAAACAAAGAAACCCGGTAAAGTTACCTTTGATCTTTTGGATTCCTTGACCTTGTAACATGGGTATAGACACCAGAATCATGCTTCTATACCTCTATCAAAGTCGAATGTATGTAATAAATCCCATTTTTCTTGGCGGCAATTTTTGAAATTCAAGATTGATGCCGCACAAGTATGGTCCAGCAATTGTATCCAATGGTTTCATTGAATTCCTTGACCCTAAAAACATGGGTTATCAGACACCAGGAAAAAATTTTGCCCCTACGAATCTCAGGGACCAAGATATGCAAAAGTAGTTTAATGGTGGCGGCCATTTTGAATTCATATGGCTGCACGAACTAAATGGTCCTAGCATTGTTATCCTGGTCAATGAATCCTTTGACCCTAACTTTTGGTTCGCTACTCATAAAATGGTGTCAAATATGGTTTCCAACACCTACACCGTCTACAAGGAGGTATTACACATAATTTCTAGGTGAGTCTTTCCCCCCCCCAAATTGTGTACTTTACAATATGACAGGTGTGCCAGGCTTGGAATTCCAAATCCATACCATGTAAACATGGACTTTTAATGAATAAAATGATGTCATAAAGATTTCGCACCTAAAAACCCCATAAACAATGTATTAAAAATATAGGTTAAGGCCTTCAAAATGTGTACTTTACATATGACTGCCGGCGGCCATCGTGGAATTCCAAATCCATAACATGTAACACGGACCTCTAATGATACAAACGATGTCAGAAATGAATTCCCATCACCCCAAAACCCCTAAACGAGGTAATTACATATACTTTTAGGTCTCCAAGTAAAATTTATATTTTTAAATGTCTAACCGGCGGCCATCTTGGGATTTTTTCGGAATTCGCAGACGGTTTCGAAAAAGCACCTGTGGTATTCTTAAAGTAAATGGTCCAACCCCGCAAATCACGTCTCGAATCTCTTGCGGATGAATTGTAAGCGGGTTCTAAGCAGGTCCGGACTAGGGGTGGGGGTGGCTATAGAAGTCTGGGTCTAAGTTTTATATGAGTACAATGTTGTGTAGCTGTATCTGAGACGATTTTGCACACTCAAAAATATATATTTTTCCAGTATTTACTGAGAGCAATATTTATGCAGAATAATTACTGTGAAATGTATAGTTATACTGTAAAAACTGTTTCAATCAAAACAGGGCAAAATATATATTTGGAGAGTTTATTACAGAGATTTGTGAATGTTGTTTAGCAAAAAAACACTTGACGAACATCCCAACTTAGGAGGCCTATCA
>JAMKCH010013086.1:0-75926 GCA_023653785.1 Ophioderma brevispina
TATTTAAGTCAAACTGGAGGGAGCACATAACACCTTTATTAAAACAACTGCCTGGTTACATGTTCATGAAATGATCATTTGCAAACCTCCTTACACTACATATAAGAGCAAAATGAAGCTGCAACCAATATCCCTGATAATCTTATTCATGGCCATACTCACAACTTTCCCCTCAACACACAAATGTGCTTCGATCCCATGCCGACAGCAATCTTCTCGTGTCAAAAGAACATATACAATCTAACGTGACACAGCTTTCTTCCCCCGGCATTCAGCCCCCTTTTTATGGAATAAGTTACCTACCTGCAACAATTCGGATGTATGTCTCCAACCTAAACATTTCAAGCAAAATTGCAAACATATCTTTTTTTCCAATTAATTACAATGTAGTTTTGTATCTATTTTTAATATTGTAGCTTTAAGATTGTCTTTAAGATTTATGTAGTTATGCTGTAACTGTAAACCATGTAAACGCTTGGACGCTTTGATCATTCTTAATGCTAAGACGCGCTCTAATACATATATACTGTTATTATTACAATGGAAAATAGGAGGTCCGGGTCAATCACGTGTTCAACGAATCAGGTTAAGGTAGGTTCTACGGCTAATACATTTGGACTATATTTTGCACTTTTTGGAAGCTTTGTGAGTCATTAATTTTCGCCGACGTTTTATACTGATTTACTAATCAGGTTTGTGTTTGTTTTTGGCGAAATTAATATTAAAAAAGGTGTTTTTTACAAAATGTGAAATTCGCGATGACCCAACAAAATCGTGATAGACCCAAAATTCGCAATTTTTTTGCGCGAACTCCGGTGCCATATATAAAAACATTACAAAAACCCTGATTCCATGTGGTAGTAATGTCATTTCCAGCAATTTTCAATTAATAATTTTAGGCAACAATATGCATATTTTAGGAAAAAATATATCCATTTGATATGTCTACCGATAAATATTCAATTCAATGAAATTTTTTGAAAAATTCGAAAAGTATTAATAAAATCCTATCCAGGGGTATCGCGGAATGAGTTCCTTTAAGTGTTCTTTCAGACTAGTACACACCCATTTCTTTATTTCAATCTATTAAGATGGTTTTTTTTAGTTTCTCGCAAACTCCTTCTAGAGAACCTAAAAGCGGAGAACTTGAAGGTTCGCAAGGTTCTCGCAAAGGCCTTTTGCGAGAACTGAATAGGGTCTCGCCAGACTCCGACGAATTTCAGGGCCTGAAAACAAACTGTGGATTCTTGTTCTGTAGGTATTGTAAGATCCTGTTTGAGGTAAGTTTGAAAAACTCTTGACATGTAGATGACTTTAAAATTGGCATTTGCTTATGTTGATACCAAGTCCATGTACAGCGGCATAACCTTTACGGTAGATAATGTCCAAACGCTTAAAAGATGAATGAAACAAAAGGTTATTGCTCAGCAGAACTACAATTAAGTGTTTGCCTGACTCTGTGACGGACTGTGTAACGGGCCTACTTTGTGGTCACATTTTGTCGCATATTTTAAAGTTCAAAAGCAAGATTTCAAATGTTGTGTTTTTCTTCTCACTATGCTCCAAATACTAAGAAGAAAAATGTTACAGATTTTACTTCTCCGATAATTTTCACTAATATGGTTGGGATGTTACTCATGGTGACGGACAGCAGAACGGGCCAAACTCTGTTTGTGAGGTAACACAAATGAATTTTATTCTGCCATGCATTTTTTCAATAAGGAGCCTAGGTGGTACCTACTGAAGTAACAAAAAAATAAAAAAATCAACCGTGAAACATGCTTGAATGCACTAATGAAGCTTTATAAGGTGTTGCCATTTCTGTGGTAAGGTTAAAAATGGGGAAAATGCTCATTTCACCAAAATTAGGTCAAAAAATGAGTGGAAGAGGGAATCTCTTGGATTTTTTTGAGTTTTTTATCTCTACATGTATCTCAACACATTGCATCAAAAATTGCCCACCCAACATAAACATGATAATTTTTTAGTTGTGATCACTAAACTTAAAGTCTGACTCAGCGAGTTCGAACTATATTTGTTTTGGTAGCAATTAAATAGTCAACTAAAACTAAGATACTAACCTAATACTCAAATCCAAATTAGAGATGAATCGGATTTTTCGTTTTCATAGAGGTACACATTATGTACAGTTTAAAGTGGGCATGGGATATACGTGTATAACAAAAGTCCGATCGGAATTTTTAAACAAGTTGCGAATCTCTTTCTATATGAAGGACTTCGATTTGATCTAAAGTTATTTACAACAGTGATTATTCTAGGACGAGCAGCTATTGTAGTATGCAAAAACACAATTTGTTTGAAAATTGAGGGCCGCACTTCCCCCGGAAATCTCTGAGTCAGCGCTTTAAGTTGACACTGTGGCTCAACAACTTACACTTATAGAAAATGCCCCCGTACTCTCCTCCATGTCAGTGCCCCCCCCCCCCCCAAACAACACACAACCAGCAAGAGGTTCGCCTATTCGGCTGAGCAAACCTTTTTGTCTTTCATTCATCTTTTATCATTTGGTACTTATCGTATATCAGCTACGTAAAGGTTATGCCGCTAGGGACTTGGTATCCCCGGATAAGCTATCGCCATCTTAAAACCAATCCACCCATTGTCCCATTCTTGTGTCACCTTTCACCCAAAAGTGCTAGCCTAGTGGAAAATCGTAATGTTTGTTGTGACAAACCAACGGGTCACCTTTGACCCGTCAACTCCGAAACTGCAAACCACTCACTCATAAGACAGTTTTATGGAGTAAATAATTCTGAGTTGAAAATTCATTCGATTAGTACATTTTTTTTGTCGCCATGTAGGATGAAAACAATGTGCGTAATTCTGTTCCGGAGTATTGTAATGCTACGAGTCCTGTTTAAGTAGTTTTGTAATTCTTGGACTATGTGCAGATGACTTTAAATTTGGTTGTTTGGCTTATTGTGGATACCATGTCCCTGTGTCAGCGGCATAACCCTTTACGTTAGCTGATATACGAAATGTCCAAATGGTAAAAGATGAATGAACGACAAAAGTATTCCAGCATAACTAGAGGTTCCCCCGCCCGCATGACTTGATTACGATAAGAAACATGATCTCGTTGCCAGTTTCATATATCATATACCTACCCGATGGTTAACTGTTCCTTAATCATTAACTGAGTAATGAACATTCGTAACCACACAATTTCAAACAAAGGCAGCCAAATAGAGAACATACTGAACTGTGTATAGAGGGTGTTACTGGTTGTTAAACAACATGTTTTTTCCTTACTGTTGTTCAACTCCTCATTTACATAATCATACTAATGAGTAGGTTATGGAAGATCAAATAAATCATGTGTAGGCGGAAAAACATACGCAATACTGCGGGTTTGTTTTGTTGATTGGTAAGCACGATTGAAACTCAGCACACAGCGAAACGCTGTACAAATTAAAATGAGTGCAGGGCCGATAAACGCCCCCAGCTCGTGTGGAACTGCATGACTAGCATGGCACATCTTATATATTAAATATATTTATATATACCCTATATCGCACCTTGGGAGACACTAATCTTGTTATGTACTACTATAATCCTTAGGGATCCATTTACTGTCTCCCTAACGTTTCCTTTCGAATTGCTGTTTATTTCCATCAAAGGATATGAATTTAATTTAATGCAAATGAAAGGGTAATCCACAGAATAACGCAATGATAGTGAATATAAGTTATTTAAATACTATAAGAGCTCATTATAAAGCTTATGAATATTCCGACTCTCCCAATATACCATTTGTAATTGAAATATATAATATATATTTAACTATAGATTCTATATATATATATAAATAATATTCTATATTAAATATATATATCTAGATATATACGATATCTAGTATAATCTATACTATATCTCATTCTACGTCTAGATGTCCTCCTCTCATAAATTCTCTAATACTATCTAATATATAGCCTATGTCATATATCTATAATCACTCTATCCTCCCTACTCTATCTCTCCTCTCTCTCTCTCTTCTCCTCTCTCTAATATATCTATCTCTCTCTCTCCTTATCATATCTAATCTCTTCCTAATATCCTTCATCTCTATACTCTCTCTCTCTAATCTCTCTAACGCCATCTCGCCCTCGCACCTTGGGCGCCACTGATCTTGATCTGGACGAAAGAAGACGGTAGGGAGCCATTTACGTCTCCCTAACATTGACTTGGAATGGCGTGGCTGCAGGCCGGCAAAGGAGAATGAATGTATTGAGGCAAAGGAAGGGGCAGCCACCTAGAAGACAAGGATCAAGATGAAGCATTTAAATCACGATACGACGCAGTATCGCGAAGAATTATTCAACGGTCTCCCTAATATACCATTGGGTAAGTTATATAAGATATATTATATATAGTTATATGCCCGATAGTTTAGAGGTGTCGAAAGGGGGAGAAAACGTAATTTGTAGAGGGAGGAAATTTGAGGGAATAAAAGATTAGAGGGGAAGGATCCGCGAGAGATGGTCACTGAAGAGAGAGAAATGGGGGGGGGTAAGAACAATATAAGCCTGCGGGGGAAGAGATAGGATGAGAAGTCAGACGAGGAACACTAAATCCAAGGGAATAGTAGAACTAAACAACCTGGTTGGCAAAAAGCAAGAAGGCAATAAAAAGGGCAGGAAAGAACTCGAACGAGCGACAGCTGGAGGAAATGTAATTTGTATGATCTTTGGGTAACGGATGAGCGTAACTTCTGGAGGGGTAAGTTGAGGGATTTTGTGGTGAGAGAGGGGGAGAGATGGTCATAGATCCGATGAGATTACAGTCCGCTATATAATAAATGTTATCAAATTAGTTCTAATCTATTAGCAAGGGAGAGAAGAGAGAGAGAGAGATTCAAATTCGCAATAAACCCAACCTATCTTCATAAGATAGCAAAGAAGTATCAATTATTTCACATATTTCCACACATATTTTACGTCATCAATATATTTATGCATAGTATAACATGATACTCTAAACAATGGCTGGTCACAATTTTTATAGCACTCAGCTTCAAATGAAATGAGTAAATCGTGTATATTACAACAATCTGAGTTGAATTTTTACTGATACACCTCCAGAAAGATCAACCGCATGCCGCCCCGGCCCGTCGTCGTCATGTGCGTTAAGTTCCTTTGAGTTTTTGAATTGAGCCGTCACCAAATACACACCTCCGCCCGACAATTATTCCTTTAGATCCCCACGCCGTTAAAATACTTAAGACTCCCGTTGATGGTGTAACTTTTTTAGAACAAATCTCTTTGTTTTACACATTTAAGCCTTTAAACCTGTAATGTTGTTACGTTAGAGAGCATCACACACTGCAGCGTCTGTGCAAGTAGGGCCGGACCCTCGTGGTGTGGTCAGGAGCGTGAGCTTATTGCTCAGCAGGCAATAATTAGCAGCGGTATCAAGGGACCGCTAAATGGACCACCCATGGTTACCGCCTGACATGGCCGACGCGACGATCGTTCTGCATTGTTATTGGAAAGACTTCACGATTCGTTAGTTGAAAAATAGAACATATTAGGTAGATATTATATGTTTTTTAATAAATGAAATTATGGGATTTTTCACTATTTCATCATTAAGTACATATAATGACTTAATGAGGTGAAAAATGAGCGGATTACTTTGCGTTTAGTGTACGTTTCTATGCTGACTTGGAGCGTGCCCGAAGTGGGCAGAAATTATGCCACTTCCACAATAAAATTCATACCCATGATCCCACAATTCCCCTTTCTTTTACGCCACACGAGTTAAACATGGAAGGTATGTGTGATCATTGTGAATTTCGTGATCAGTAAAATGACATGTTTTCGGGAATGCTGTAATATTTTGACTTTCATTCAAGAACATTCTAACCAGTTAAATGATTTTCTTGATGATGACATTGGTCTGCCTTTTATAGTATCAAGGGTTGAGGGATTTTTTAAGAGTTGGCTGTGGGGCAAAGGTTTTATATTGGTCGACAACATGGAGCCACCATTTTCACCATAAATTCCAACGAAAATCAATAGCTCTAAATTGTACAAGGAAATGAGATAAAAATACCTTTCTTCGGAGTAAAAATTTTAACCACGTGATGATTCGTCCACGGGGATTCGCTAAGGCACTCAAAACTGTCAATAAGGAAATCACATGACATTTCACACAGGCATGACACTGACAGTGGTTATCCCTGACCTGGTAATGGTTGAAGTCGAAGCAACCATTTTCCTTGAATTGCAATTTAAATTCTAAAAAAAGGTATATTAATCCTACTAATTCCACTAGCTTGTCGGATTTTATAAAAAATGGATTTTCCTACATTATATAAAGTTGAAGTGTGAACATTTTAAAATTTCATTTAGCCGGTTTATTTAGGCCCTGAAATTTTCTTAGTGTTAAACACAGCTTACCGATACTTCAGGCTGACATTGACTTAGGTTTGAACGTTGCCTCAAGGAATTTAGCTTTGGTGACGGGGGAGAATAATTATCATATTAAGCCTTAATATAGCGGCGCGGGTGCTTATCTTGCTTAATTCAAGCGTTGCAAACGAGGAGATTTGGCGCAAAATACAGGTGGTTCCCAAAAAATGTGAAAATTCTGATTTTGCCCTGATGTAAAGCTTTCCATCAAAAATATCCCCATCTGAAAGGATAAGTTGAGAAATGTGTCTTAGCCTCACAAAAAATCGTGAAAGTGCTATTTCGTATAGGAGCAAATACGAATTCAGCTATGTTTTATATGGAAATATAAAAGCAAATCAAAATACCTTTTTTTCTATCGTTTAAGACATTTCTGTAGCCAAAATACAGGTAAGAAATCTATTGCGGGTCTAATCTATATGAAATTACATTATGACACAATATGTGGGTGCCTCAAAAGATCTCGTTGATATAGCCTAGTCCCTATATCATACGGATAATCAATGGCTTACCGTTTGGAATAAGATTTGACTCATGAAAACATTTATGTAAAAATCGCCTCGTGTGGTGGAGTGCCATTCCTTGTCTGTCTGAAAAGGACATTTTCATAGGTCGAAAACGGTGTGTGTTCTTCTCTGTTCCAGCCTTTTTTATCCATCACACATCAGTTGAGGGGATTGGTGGGGTTCGTGGCGTACCAGCCCTTTGCAAATGGGTGGGCAGAAGGGGTGCAAGACCATTTTTGAGGGGGCTATTTGGGTCCTTCTCCATAGACAATGTACAAACGGTCAGTTCAATTTGGGGGGGCAGTAGGGGAAGGGTTCCGTTTGGGGGGGCTCGCCCCCCCCTGTGCCCCCCCCTCCCCCCCCCCGCTGGTGTACGCCCTGGTGGTTTTTTTTTATATGTGTATAGTACAGTATTCATCTAGTCTCTTAATCCATGGATCCGGGTGTGTGTTTTAACCTTTGAGTTCTTTTGGGACTATCTTGTTTGTGCTGTCAACCGGACCACAAAGTTAGTTTGGTAATTTGCTGGGAGTTCCTTTTGAAAAGAAATCCACAAAACCATTTGCTAATCAGAAAATCGAACAAAATATTATCAAAAATCAGATGTTGCATGTATGTAACAATATCTATCCTAACAACATACCCTACAATAGTGAACAATGCAGAAAGTCCGGGGGTTCTCACTTTGGTTTGGGTAGAGATGTGCTTTTTAGAGGTGTTTGAACCACTATGAAATATAGGCCTACCAAAATGAATGCTTATACTTATCATTATACCTGCTTTGGTGGAGTTTTGGGCGAAAGCCCCAGAATGATGAGATAAAATTATAAAATGTATTTGGGGCCTTTCTGGCAGCACTTTTTTCACCATTTTTGTAAGCAAGTTCATACCTGTTGACCACTGTAAAAATATAGGCCGATACATTTGCAACAGAATGCAACCCTTTGTAGGGACCGTTAATATACCAAAAAACGGCCGCGTCTGAAAATGATACCCTTCTCGGTCGCAATTCCCGTACCACTTTTACTAAGAACCACCCCTCCCCTCCCCGGGCCTGAAAGCACCTAATGAGGACAAAACCTTACTTGTTTTTTCCGTACGTACCACTTCCAAACAAGTGAATGGAATTCAGAAACATATTCCGGAAAGTCATATCTTTGAACTGCTGTTTCCGTTTTGTCATTTTTTCAGTTGCAAAGATAATTATGGGTTTCAACAGACTATTCGTCCACCTTTTAAGTTTATCCTAGGGTTTTAAAATATATGGACCCTTTCCAGTGGATCACTGGTAGGTTTGAAGTGGGATATTTTCAACTGCCGTGGTGATACTAGTAAGGATACTCGGAGCTTCTGATGGATGTAGGCCTAATTATTGAAATACAGGAGGTATCTATTTAGTTATCATGGGAGATTTTGATCCGATTTTATACGACTTACCACTCTATCGGTCATTTTCTCTTGCACTTAATCATTTTTTGGAGCTAATAATATAGGCCGGCCACATTGTGTACTTTAAAAAACGACAAATCAACAAACGGGGATCCAACAGGTGCCAACTGAACCTTTCAAAGTCCATGGACACGGCTGGTAGCCCTATTTCTTTAATTTCTTTACATTTTCGTACCTCAACAGTATCCGATCATATCTCAAAACACAGATTTTAAAAGTGAACATCGGGAAAGTGTTACATTTCAAGTAAAAGATACCCAAGCAGGACAGGGTCTACCTGTTTTCGCGAACGCGTATCAGATGCTGGAGGTGGATTTGACCCCGTTAATGAGGTCAGAGTAACAAGTTGTAAACAAAGCTCACACGTGGGATAACCGCACGCCCATCCAGATATTCTCTCCTGTCGGGTCTTTGTCTGCGAACTTGAATAAAGCTATTCTGTTCTGATTCTCCTTGTCGGAACGGTCACCGCTGGTGCACTCGTCGACAATACAGCGCAATATTATCGTAATTTTAAGGACCAAATCAAGAAAATTATGCATATGTACAACACGTACGGGAAGCCTATCACGAGAAGTCAACTGGTTCTAGTTCTATGGTACGTATGCATGAAAACTGGGCCACGCGCAAGTCCGTTCCACGTGACGATCATGACGCGTATCGCGTATTGTTACTTGGGCGTCACTTCTGGGCCCACGCTTGCAAGCGCGATAATCACTTTCATTTGGAATTTACTTTGAAGGCTTGTCCAAAACACATTTGATATTAACCCAATTGTTATTCAAATATACGGTTTCTCCATTACTGCTTCATGCAGATTTTACAGTTGGATACCAATACATTACATGAATGAAACCTTATTTTTGGGTGGTATTATAAGTAGTTTTAAAGCATGTCTATGGACCTTAAATGAAAAATCAAAATAAACAATCCCAAAATATCATGTACTCCGTGTTTGTGATGTAAATATTACAGTGCAATCGGCGCTGGGGAGGGTATTAGGGTTCTCCAGGGGTTCTAAAAGTAGTATTTCAAGCCATGGACATGCGATATTTGGATCGGGATCAAATACGTCTGAAAAGCTCTAATTAGAGCATCGCTCAGAACGGCTATGATGTGGACGCAATAGTCGAGCTGGAGGTGATTACGGAGTCTAGATTTAAAACTGTTTTTGCAGAAAGTATGTTCCTTTAAAATATTTTATGCAAGAAGAGTGCTCTAAGCCTGTTTTAACATGCGGGAAACGTCAGTGCACTTTACTTTTCTTAGGTATATCAACTTCCCGATACATCTCGTGCTTGCAATTTCACCGTCTGGCAGAAACAGATATGGTCTCCTCTGCGCCTTACAGCCACTGCAGAAGATGCATATTAGGTAAGGCACTTGTCTTGTAAATAGCACCTGATATGTTATCCTTTTGAAATGCAAATTATCTAAGTTGGCGAGATGTCGATAAATTTTCACTGTGAAGTTAATCCTATTCTGACTTCTCATCTACCAACAAGTTCCTTTGTTTATACATCCTGCACACCAACCGGATATAGACGACGAACTTAACAAAGGGGAAGCAATGAAACATTTCTCCATAAGTGCTTCATACAATTCAGCATCAGCATTCAACATAACGATACAGCACATGTAAGACCAGAGAAGATCTTTCCCGTTGACGTGTTGACCACCTAGCTGCTATATATTGTTGTGGATCATAATAGTTTAAAGCTATGGAAAATTCCGCAAGACATTCACCAGGAATCAATTCATTTGTATTCTTTGACATGGAGACCACCGGGTTCGGAGCCAGTAACATAATCACAGAGGTCTGCTTTCTCGCCGTACATCGTTCAGCCATAGAAGATGATCTAACCTCGGTGTCTACAATGCCACGGATTATAGACAAACTTGTTCTTTGTGTTGATCCTGAAGAAAATGTTGATCCAACCGCTAAGGCAATGTCTGGCCTAGATCAACCCCTACTCAAAAAATCTTGGAAAACACCTTTTGATTATCGAGTTGGGCAGCAGATATCGTTCCTTCTGGAAAGACAGCAGCCACCGGTTTGTTTGGTAGCTCACAATGGAAACCGATTTGATTTTCCAATTTTGAAGAGAAACTTGAAGAATGTGGGGATGACTCTTCCTGAATCCCTCAGATGTGGAGATACGATAGAAGCCTTCAGAGACATTAAACCACGTCTACGTTCTTACAGCTTGGCTAATTTGTATATGCGTGAATTTGGAGGACCGGTAGAAGATGCACACCATGCTGAGGCCGATGCATTGCGTTATTACAACTGTTTCTTTTGGATGGGTCAAAGATGATGCGATGGTTTGACGAAACTCAATCTTTGATTCTGACCTCCTTTCCTGCATGACATACTGCTCGTCTATTGACTCGCCACACAACCAACAGAACATATTTTCACTCGCATTTATTTGACCTTTATTGGTTTCGGTACAATTAGAACTCTAGTGTAAGATTCCGTTGCTTACGTATGCCTCATTCATAATTGATAGAAGCACCTGTATTTTTTTTATCCTCAACTCGTCCTGAATCTTGATTGAACTCCTCCAGAAAAATCCAAAACTCCAACTCATTGAACTAATCCTATAATACTCTTGAAAACTTCTCTAATATCGAAATTTACATATCATAAGTATGCTGTAATTGATTTGATTGTTTTGAAAAGCTGTGTTTTAGCTACCTATCTTTCAGAGACAGGCAATTCCAAAAGATAAAGAACAACAGGGCATGTCCATTATCCGCTAAAATTCCCTAAGTACAACGCTTTGTGTCTGGGTGAAAATGAGCACAGAAGTCTGATTTTTTTTTTTATGTGTTTAAGAATAGGAATTTTTTGTGGGATCACATGTACCTTGTTGAGGTTAAATTTCCCAAACTGGTGCATTGGGGATTGACTCAATACACCCTCTGTGTGTCACACATACAACAAGTAAATATAATCGGAACATTAAAAATAATTAACCTTTATGTGCTGAAAACAAACAATTTTTTAAACAAAATTTGGTGGACCATTGCAAACCGTTACTGTACATGTAATGTAATTTTGCTAACACCCGTTAAAATCAGGATTCCTAAAACGGCAAGTTTTGTGTAAAATATATGTATTTTTGTGTCTTCTAGAGTAGATATATCAACATAAATATTTTTCAAAAATTTGATGTAAGCGCAAGGTTCTTTGAATTTTTCGTCTTTTGTCCATTTTTCGCGTGTTTTTGAAACAATGTTGTGCCCTGATTTGCAAGCCCAAATAACAAACGTTTTCATTTTATTGCTGATTTGGGGTTGCCTTATGACCCTTTACATGTGGAATAAATTTTCGTAACAAAATGTCCCTCGGGAGTGGTTTTCCCTTAGGGTCCGGGACCCCCCCCCCCCGCCCCAACGGGAGTGAAATCCCCTTGGTCACTTACGTGTTAATAAAACGTCCGGTATCCGGTCCATTAGTAACAGAACTATGTTATTCAGCAATACATAAAATAACGTTCAAAGGGATAAGCAGCGATTTGCTGGTCCAAACACCTAAAAAAATCATAAAAACTCGTAGTTTGGTATTTTTGTGACTGGCATAATGTGCAGGTGCTAACATAACCTGAAAGTCATGGTTGGCTTGAAATCCGTACAGATATCTGATTCTGTATTTGCTATACTTGCGAAAATTAAAGTAGTTGATATGGATTTGTACATACTTATCTTAATTTGTAACTAAAAATGCATTTTTTCAATTTTCTTTGATTCCTCTCGATGGTCGCTGCTAACCCCTTTACGACAAGAAAACACAGCTGGTAGTCCAGGCGCGGATCTAGGGAGGGGCGCGCGCCTCCCATAATTCTGCCCATCTGTGCCAATCACCCATTTTGGACAACTTTAGCCTTTTAGGTCCACGCATCAGAGTAGGAGTAAAGGATGAAAAATCTTCTGATAAAGTTTTTTTTCTCACTGATTATATTCTCTTTGAAGTTATATACTGGATCCCCGGGGGTGTAAAATTGCCACCCTTGGGCAATTTGAAAATCCAAGAGGGCCGCCATTTCACTGTAAAGACTCCAAAATTGGCAGTTTCCATGGACAATTAGCACC
Source organism: Ophioderma brevispina (assembly GCA_023653785.1). NCBI lineage: Eukaryota > Metazoa > Echinodermata > Ophiuroidea > Amphilepidida > Ophiodermatidae > Ophioderma > Ophioderma brevispina. The sequence continues at coordinate 12,488 of JAMKCH010013086.1, forward strand.
CCAAAAGCCTTGGTACTTGTTTTTTTTTAATAATCATTCATGTTTGAGTGTAGGAAAGGTAAATTATAATGTATCTTGGAAGGCACGCTTGATTATTTGAGAACTCCAGATGGCCGCCCCATTTAAAGGCATAAAAACTCGAAAATGCACTTTTCACAGAGAGTCAACCAAAACTCGAACTGGCGTTGGTCGTGGCAGGGGGCTTCCTTCGCTGATCGGAGTGTACTTTCGCCAGACTGCGATTTGGAGGGCCACAGGCCGTTAGCCACGTCATGGTGGCTGTGGCTTTTCTGCGGGTCCCCAGTTGGATTCCGGGCCTGATCGGCCTGTGTGATGAAACTATCACCTTGTTACAGACATCTTCCACGTGTTTTTTGGACTGCACGACGAACGAACGAAACCCCCCAAATACACGTTTTATCATTTTTCTCATCTGATTATTTATCTCTAATAGGTATACTATATCATTAAGATGGATGTACAATTGTCACCCTTAGGCAATTAAAAAATCCCAAGATGGCTGCCGTGTGTCATGTATTGCCGGGGCAACTCAAAATTCATTTTTGTAGCTGGTTACCTACCCGAGCGCCTACCAACTGATTGTGAGGTTGTCGGTGTGCGCTACGGATGCGTTGAGGCAACCCAGCGCTGTGTCCTTCGCTACTGACCATATGGGTTTGGGCGTTTAGATTGAAAAGCTGTTTTTTCTTCCGGAGCCCTTCAAGATGCATGAGGTATCATTTTAGTTCCCTGACCGGGACCAAGGTTTCTTCGACCGTCCCGCTGCCAAGGCCAGAGTCGGGAGAACACTGGGCACGGTTAAAGACAGGTCTATTCTTAGCGTGGGGGATGGACATTCCGCTCTTATACCACCGCAGGTGACCTCGTCACTGGACAATGTATGTATTCGGACCCCATCGCCCGAAGCGACCTGCCACCAGAATGGCCGTCTTCCTAGTCCATGAGACTGGCCCTCTCCCAGTGTTTCGAAGTCCTCTAAGAACTGGAGCACTAGCGGCAGATCCGGTGACGAACCAAAAACACTCCCTTTCATGCAGATTCATTAGGATTGGGCTATTAGAGACTACTGTTCTGTCGCTGAAGCCCTGATGGAGCGCCCCCCCCAATCCCCGTTGGGCTCACCCAACCGGCACCACTGACCGCATGATCGTTACCAAGCTTTGCCAAAAACGCGGAAAAATATGGCACGCCATGGTTGTTAATGACAATGGTTCCCATAGTATGTGGTTCTCTCCCATTTTTTTTTGGGATATGTATTTGTGACTACATGTTGGACGCAAAAACTGATTACACCATGGGTTCACATCTATGTTCGCTCTCTCGTTCCATATTTTCCGCGATTTTTGTAACGAATCTTACGGTCCAGTATCACAGATTGAGTAGCCCACTGGGGCCCCAGTCACGGTACGGTAGCATTGACTGTTTTGGATGCCTCAAACCCTTACGGGCAAATTTCCTTTAGGAAATCCCCGATCTGCCCTACAGACTCAGACAGCAGATCAATCCCTCGATTGGCACACCATCGATAGACCCGGCAGAGTCGAGAATCAGAAATTCTCTTTTGACTTCCTCCTTGCCTGATCAGCGAGCGCGCCAGCCTGTTCAGAAAGTCACGCGTGAGTGTATTGTTGGCGGCAATGCGCCAGACAGTCAAGTTGAGGGCGCGGATGGTACGCTCCGTGACGGAAACTCATCGGCTGAGATCGCTACTAGCATCCCTAGTCCCCCACTAGCAGTACTAAAAGCCGTGGGAACCACAGATGAGCCGTCCACATGGGGCCATCAACCGAACCAGGCAATTGTCGGTCCGAGTTACCTTCTCGGGAGGACTCTGGTGTATCATCTTAATGGGAGGTGGGAGTGGATACATAGGCACTGATCCCCCTCGCACCCTACCTACGGCTCTGATCTTGGTACTCCATTAGTAGTACTCCGGAAGCTGGGTGATTCCCAGTGGATGCGAATAGGTCCACGTGGGACGCTGTAGCCTCTGAAAATTGACCGCAGGAGGTGGCGCCTGGCATTGCGTGCCCTTCCGGAAGAGGACGTCTGCTAAGATGTTGTTTCCACCCCTGTTACATTTGATGCTATTATTTGGCAATGTCCCATTGCCTTCACACTCGAGGAGGGGGGGGGGTAGCCTGACTCCCTCCTTGCAGAACTGAGGTTCCTTGCTCTCCCCCCCCCCCCCCTGGGCTCTGTGGAGAATGAGAGGATGGACTTTCGATGTTGATGACCGATTGAGTTTATCAGGTCTAGGACCTCCTCTAAAAAGGCCTGGAGCCTCTGCGCGGAGGTTCCACCAGTCGCCAGTCGTCTAAGTAGACGAAAGAACTCCGCTACCACCTTTCACGTACCCTTGTGATGGCCCGTGCGCCGGTCGACAGGCCGGAGGGCAGGGCCCGGAACTGTAAGCCCCTCACCTCGCCGTTTGTGTTGCCTACACTTCTGTTTCAAGGCGATATTTCAGGGCATGTAATGATGACATCACCTGTGCCGGGGCACTTCTTGATTGATATCATTGCAACCGTACCAAAGCACCTTGATATCATACCAGACTTACTGGCTGCCTATGGTTTGAGTGGTTGTGACACCGTGGCACCATTATACGGCATTGGCAGGCTGAGCCTTGAAGTATTAACGAGTTAAACAGTGTTAAGATAAACCTGCCTGGGTGCTACTTTGATCGTCTCAAGGTGATGTCCTGAGGCATTCAACATCCATCATTCTGGCATATGCTATGGGCAATCTGCATATCGGTCGCTGTCGGAGGCAAGACGGAACTAGGCCATCTAAAGTACTCGATGTTTCGGCTTCTGCACCTAAACTATGTACTCTGCCACCCACTAATGAAGCCATTCAAGGAAATGTAGCCCGTGCATATCTTCAGGTAGCTATCTGGATGGATGCTGAACTGGTACCAACTCACTGGTCTGAAACGAGAAGGCCAGTCTCGTTCCAGTCGGCATTGCCCATGGATGTGCCCTTAGCTCCTAATGAATTATGAAGTTGATTAATTGCTTCATGTGGAGGTCGTGCCTCATGTGGAGTGGGCCACCATGTGGATCAAGGTGTTGATGTGTCTCTGCAAATATTAACTTGTTCCATGCTTCATGGCGAAGGGAATGACGAAATAGAAAACAAAACAAGTAAACCAAGCGCATAAGAAAACGGACTAGAATGAGAAACTATAATGAACCATAATGTCAAGTATAGGTGTGGGCCATTGTGATCTGGTTTTCGTATCAAAGTTTCACAACTAGTAGTACCGGTGTAGAAGTAACCATTGTCCGCGTACTCATATACGGGAACATGGGAACAATTGAGCAATCGATTCATTGACTCTTTACGCAACATGAGTTTCACGCTTTAATTCCGTTACGTCTATGGAAGCCCCGGACTATGGCTCCCACCGACTAATCTGCTTTCACACCGGTACTTAGTACTCTACAACAATGGGTATTACTAGGGCTTATAGTGTCTGAGTGCTTAAAAATACACCCCCTACGAGTAATGTGGGTAAAATGCTATTGCCTTCATTTATCATGATTGGAGGTAAATTATTTACGAAATCGCGCCTTTAAAGCTTCACGTCGGGCATCTTGAATCTTTTATTAGCCAATGTGATAATTAAAATTTAAGTATTTATATTTCCAATACTGGCAAGGGAATAACAGTCACTTACATTGTAGGACTTGTATCTTTGGTTGCACTCTCAATGGAAATGTGCCTTTTGTGATTTCCTACTTCAAAATGGCGGCAATCTTGGATTTACGTCATTATTCCAAGCATGCTCTAATAATTTTGCATTTTAAGTTTCGCTACCCAAAACATCCACATTACACAAAAACATAATTACCTTGCGTTTGTTTGGGTTGGCCTGTCTGTGTACAATGCAATTTTACGTTTTTTAACAGCCCAATGGCGCCCATCTTGGAATTTCTCAAATTGCCCAAGGTTGTCAATTTTCCACCCCCTTTGTTCCATTGTAGACCCTTTCCGAAGATAATAATCAGCTGAAAAAATACTTTATCAAGATTTTTGATCTCATGCCAAAATCAGGCTTCCCGCTGCCGTACATTTCAGCCAACGGTAATTTTGACGTTTAACTTTGGGAGGCCGCCAGCCTTTTGTGGGCCGCCAGCTTTAGCTGGAGGAACCACTAGCAATCCGTTGTGCGTGTGTATGTGTGATGTGTTAGGGGTTGGATGTGTGTGTGGTTGGTCACTAAAAGATAAGGTTGTTTTTTTAAACTGACCTCAATTGAAAAGTTGGAGTTCAATTGGAACCAAACTTGTGTCATAGGCGCACCATGGAATCTCCCATATGTGATGAGGTCACAGTCTGTGCCAAGGTCAAAGGTCATGTGAGGTCAACTTGCAAAATAGGCTAAAACATGTAAAATTGACGCAAGTGAAAGGTGATGTTCAATTGGAACCAAACTTGGTGTCATAGGTGCACCATGGGATCTCTCATATGTTGATGAGGTCAAAGGTCATATACACACAAGGTCAAAGGTTGTGAGGTCAAGTTGAAAAATAGGCTAAAAATGTAAAATTGACCTCACTTGAAAATTTGAAGTTCAATTTGAACCAAACTTGTATCATAGGTGCACCAAAGATCCCTCATATGTTGATGAAGTCAAAGGTCATATGCCAATGTCAAAGGTAATGTGAGGTCAACTTGAAAAATAGGCTAAAAAGTAAACTTTGACTCAATTGAAAAGTTGGAAGTTCAATTGTGAACCAAACTTGGGTTATATGTGCACCAGCTGGACCCTTCAAGTTTTGATGAGGTCAAAGGTTCCATATGCCAAGATCACAGGTCATGTAGCGTCCCCAGTTTATGTTCTTTGAATATAGCGAGCGCGAAGCCGAGAACCTGCGAAATTTCTGTTCAAATCCCTGTTATCCCGCTCGTGGCATTCCCACGGCATGCACCCTGTTTGACCGGTCTGTGATCTTGGTGGTTATAAATCAATGAGTATACGAGCCTATGATTGTCAAGGCAAGTTTGTTGATTAAGTTACTGTAAGACTAAAGGTGCTTTCGTGATTCCAGCCCCTTCTTTTGTTGTTCAGTTCGTTCACTATATAATATCCCCTTGAGAAACGCAAATTACAACTTTTTAGCTGATCCCGACTTTGCGGTTTTGTGTTATGAGCAAATGCGCTTTTCCTATGGTCCCATAGGCCACTGTGCTATATTTCTGTCCGTGTATCCGGACAGAAAATACAAAATGCGAATTCTTGCATACACCGGTCGAATTTGCACGTAGATTTGGACACATGGATTACTCCATTTAACATTTCAGATGATATGAAACTCAACTTTTTGATGTAAGTCGGGGACGAGGCTGTGGATCACTAAGTGACCCCTTTAAGTAGCATACAAATTCCAGGATGTCTTCGTAGCCTCTTATTAAGGCCCCTATCTGTTTTGGACATGTTATTTTTATGTGTAAACTATTTGTTTGGGTTATGTTATGTTATGTGTAAAAATACACATCCCTATTTCTTAAATGGCCTAGACTATCCCTTGCGATCAAATTGAATAATTTCATATTTTGGTGAAAAGCTTGAAAATTTGCCAGTGCCGCTTTAAAATTTTGAAAAAAAAAATGCTGATCGTGGCTTTAATAATTTAACAAATTATTAATTGGCTGCTTATCGGTATACGTCTGTAATAAAATTAAATGTTGAACAAATGAAATTTCTTCATGTCAACAGGGTCATTATGAATTTCCACCGGCGATTCGTGGTTTTTCCTTCTTCTCGTCTTTAAGGAGGTTGCATGTCATGCACGAGGCGTGTCTTGTTACTTGGGGTTGGAATTCTTTTGTTCACAAGAACAATTAAAGCGACATAATGGCAAAAAAAAAGTCCGACATAATGACAAGGACCCCTTACGAAATCACTTCCACAAGTTTGAACAACAATTTGGATTTTATACATATTCTGTAAAAACAGGAAAAATTCCAGAGGGGGAGGTAGTCCTGTTTCGTGGCAATTTCTGGAAAGGGGATGCTGATCATTACCGCCAGCATTTACCAAACTTGAAAAGCATGCTGTCATCAGCTCACAACCATTTGCTATTGTATATGTGCTAATCCCGGCAATCCATCTTTCACTTGCCAGATCAATATCTTACTACAAGCTTAAAGTATATGCCTGACTCTTGGTCTGAATGCGTTGAATGGTGTCCAAAACGTGCTAGATACACTGTTAATTCGGTCAGGGATGTGAATACCTTGGTTTTCTGTTCCCGAAATTGCCACGAACTGCCACCCTTCCCCTCTGGAACTCTTCCTGTTTTTTTACAGAATGTCAACATCCATTGTTTTCAAACTTGTGGAGTGATTTCATTAGGGGTCCTTTTCATTATGTCTGAATATGTTTTTATGCCATTATGATTCGCTGTTACGCAGTCTGCTATAACAGTTAAACCTCAACTCATTACCATTACATACTCCCCACTTTAGACCCCTTCCGTATTGTCCCCACCCCCCTTGTTCCCCGATATTTTCCCCCCCTCCCCCTCACCCTGTCTCCCCCCTCCGCTTTCACCCTTTCTTCCTCACTCTTTCAAGAAAATACCTACACTGCCCACTTCTTGGCCTTGCCTCTGACCTTTCCCATCCCCTCTGTTTTCTATTTTTGAAAAAAGTCACTCATATTCATTATCCTGATTGGCCGACACCGCAAGGCAAATGTTGTGACATCTCGCGACAACGCGTTGTGGGGTTTCCACAACGCGTTGTGACTTTTCACAACGCGTTGCGGTCGATACCCGGGAAATACGATATTACCCTTATGGTTTGTGAGTCTTTACAAGCTCGTTGTGAAGATCGCAATGCGTGAAGCCCCGCAACGCGTTCTGAAGGCTCCAATGCGTTGTGATATTCCACAACGCTTGCTACAATGTAGATCTCTGAATTGCGCTGTGATCTTTTTGTTTGTTTTTTACATTCAACCGGATTCATCATTCTATTGGCCGACACCGCAGCGTTGTGACATTTCGAGCTATTGCTCGGCAACGCGTTGCGAGTTCCGATTTCTCCCACAACGCTTTGCGGCAATACCTTAAATCTAATCTACGGCGGTACGGTCAATGACGTAAATGGTTACGGTACGTACGTATAGCCTGTTTCTAAAATTGAAAACGTAAAGTGAAACAGCGTTTGAAAATTCTCTGGAATTATACGAAATGTATAGTTAATGCCGAAATTTTGTGGAGTTGCGAGCTCTGCGATGTGGGACGGTGTCAAAAGCTTTGGCGAAATCCAAACCACTGCGTCCACTTGTTTGATGGCTTCTTTGGATGCCAGATATTATGAAACTGTTTGTTAAAGAAGTTGGGTTCACAGGATCTTCCTGGATCTGAAGCCATGTTGGAAATCGCTAAGTGCGTGATGGTTTTATCAAGTATGCTTCCTAATATGCTAAAGATGACATGTTTCAACAACCTTACAACAAATGGCGGTGAGCGACACAGGCCTGTAGTTTTGGGCGGAATCATGCGAGAACCTTTTTGAATATATGGCGGAGATATTTGCTTTTTTCCATGCAGATGGGATGCTACCTGGTGGCAACACTCTGGTTGCATATTTTTGTTATGATTGGTGTAACTTCTCTAGCACATTTCTGTAAGATGAAAAGATGAATTCCGTCAGGCCCCGAGCTTTATGCGGAGATAGCTGTTAAGAATTTTGAAGACGCCCTCCGGATGGATTGTTAGCGGCGGAACCTTAGGGAGGTTGTCGTTTTCTTGGCTCAGGACTGTTGTTGGTATTTTTTCTCGTAAAAACAGACTTATATTGACTACTTGAGGGTCTCGGCCTTCTCCATTGCAGAACTTACTAGTCCTTACCGTTCCAGAGTGCAGCGATCCCAGTAGAGTCGCGACGTCTATTTTTCTCAAAGACTCAAAACCGTTTGGAATCGTACAGAGTGCTCGAAGACTGTGGTGGAAAGGTATTCATGTTCGCTTTCGCGAAGTTGGTTTTTTTGGACTGTTCCTCAATGATCTGTAACGTTCCCAGTTGTGGGAGTACTGTTACTTTTTTGCTTTGTATCATGCTCTCCGGTTCCTGCGGGTGAAGTCTTTTTATTGACCGTGACAATCACGTAATAATTAATCTATAGCTCTTATTATTCTGACGATATCCCCGGGCAAGCCCTAAAGGCCATAACGTATTGCCGCACCGTTTGCCGACTTTCGTCAAGCAACGCCGTTGCGAGCAAAGTAGCAACGCGTTGCGGCGGTCGGCCAATTAAATGACGAATTTTTCTGTGACTCTTTCAAAACTGAGACCCCCACGCGTGTGCAAGTCTTAGCACGCGTGTGAAACTCACAACGCGTTGCAAACTCTCAACAACGCGTTTGCAACTTCCCGCGTTACGAAGGTTCACAACCATATAAGGGTCATAACGTTATTGCCGCAACGACGTTTGAAAGTAGCACGCGTTGCGACTTTCGGACGCGTTGCGGCGTTGGCCAATCAATCTCATTTTCTGTGACGTATTTCAAAAATAGATCCACAAACGCGTTGCGGCAAAGGGTAGGACCCGTATGCCCTTCACAGCGTTTGCAAAGCGCTTCACAACGCATTACGAGCTTCAACGGAACGTGTGTAAGCACTTCACACGCGTTTTGAAGGCAATAGGGTCATCACGGGATTGCGCACGCGTTGTGACAAGGTTTTTCAACGCGTTGTGAAGGCCGCAACGCGTTTGTGAGATTTATATTGTTTGAAATCGGTCACGAAAAATTCAGATTTTGATGGGCCGGATCAAAAGAACCGAACTCGTTGCCGAAATGTCGCAACGATTTGCCGAAATGTCGCCACGCTTGTGACTTTCTCACAACGCGTTGCGGCAATACGTTATTACCCTTGGGGCTTGTGACCTTACACTCTTTGTGGAATCTTGCAACGCGTTTGTGAATCACGCAAACGCGTTGTGAAGGTGTCACTCGTGCAAAGTATCTCGCAACGGCGTTTGGTCTCTATTTTTTTTATACGTACAGAATTCAATGATTTTGATTGGCCGACGCCGCAACGCGTTGCCCGAATGTCGCAACGCGTTGCTACTTTATCGCACTGCTTCTACTACTTCTCGCACTGCGTTGCAGCAAATACGTTATGCCTTTATGGCTTGCATAGACTGAATACTGGAGTTTCATTGTGGAAAATATGAGATTATGAAATTTGTTCCAGTTCTCTTCGACGCTAGATTTACAGCGTCTTTTCATATGATGCGGCAAATGAATTTTATCCCTACTCTTCATGCCATCAACATCTGCCTTAGCGACTTGAGAATTTTTACGCCGATTAATTTTTGTAATGATGGTTTCAAATCAGAATCTGCATGCTCAAATCAAATGATCAGATATCCCCGGACAGGTTTTAATTGGTGAAACACATCATGATTGGTACCGAGTAAAAGTGCAGGATGTTCGCAACACTATGGACAGAAGTTTCATGAACATGGTTACCTCCCTAGCAAGCTGAATGGATGACAAATCCACCAATCCAAGTCCGAGGGTAGATGTAACCTTCTTCGGTGTAGATGACCGAACCCGGTGGTTTCTAGTTGGACAGACCATCTACATCGGTGACATTGAACAACCGGCATCCAGTATTGTGCGGATTTTTCGAAAATCCGATTTTGAAGATGGACTCGTGGAATTCGTGAGTGGGTTCAGCGCCAAGTTGTTGGGTTTGCCGGTAAAGACGCCAACAAACCAGGTTAACATTGGCCATTTTGATCTAACCCATAAGACGTCGGTGTCACATCAAGTTTCAGGAAGCATGAGTAAGCATAATGTCGTTACGAACAGCTATAAGACTCCCCTCTACGCACTTACTTAGTCGGTCCTTTCTAAAATTGTGTAATTAGCTTAGGGGGTAGCAGTTCGCTGTCCATGACTTGCGGGGAAGGCCTGTTCCCTTGTCTAAAATGATGGTGCGGCTTTTGTTCCAAGTCTTTGTCGCAAATATTGTGTTGTTGTTCGTCAAAGCCTTTAAGTTTATTATTATAATCGTAAGTATTACGACGTCTACCTTGATGTTGTGAACACCGTTATGTTTATCTTTTGGAAGCAGGGACTGGTGTCCTTGTGGGCTGTCTTCTCATGTTGCTTTTGATATCAGTCGACCACAGAATGGTGAGGAACTACAATTGGGTCCCCCACAATGCTGTATTATCAAACACTGTACATCACTCGGGAGAGACGAAATTACTTGCTGGTTGAGAAAATAACAGAAGCAAATAATGATATGAATTGGTACTACCACATGTTATCGCATATCCAGGAACACGAAAATTTGCTAATTGGGCTGCAAATTAATCATGTTACATTCGACGATACAATCTCTATGCCTCCCATTTTTCGCAACTAATCACAGTACAAGCAAGTCGTGACCCACTTACACGGCTTTAGAGCAGGTACTGCAAGGATATTTACTTGAAGCTGGACCAGGGTTGGGATGGGCCTCCCTTAAAGTGTCATAAGTCAAGCAGATGAGTAAATTTGGGCAAAACCAAACAACAAGTTTGGATATGAAACAATTGATTATTTCTTGATGAAGCCAAATTTTGCACAAACATATAGTATGTGACTATATAGATACGCCAACCTGTTGTCTTGATTAGCAACCAGAAACGGGCGGGGGTCCAGTAATACAACTATTTTCCAAGGTACGGTGGGTTTAAACGTAGTCAGTTTGTCGGAGAAACCGGTAAACATCCTGGGCAAGTCGGCAGCTGTGTGTACAATCAACTCGGCGGTCCGCAGCACAGTGGTAAAACAAATTTTCCCCTCCCGTAATTGCTTTACTGTGTGGTGTACGGCGGCCATCTTGATTCACCAATTATAGGTTCAACCCAATTACGGATAAAAACATATTTTAAAACAAACATAGTAACGGCGGCCCCTCTGATGCAAATGCTCCATAGACCCCTTCTTTTTTTTTCGAGCATTTTGAGATTTAGGTTAATTTGCATGCATTACCGCTAGGACGGACTGATACGTTAATCTCTCGCCAGTACTAATTAAATATATTTTTCGGAGTCCTGTGACGGCAGACTACACACTTTCCGCACCCCCGTATTTATAATCGTATGGCTTCCATAGACTCCCGCACTGGTAACATACGATCGTGATGTCGCGGCTGTAAACTGTAGCGTAATTGTTTTGCGTTTTCCTGCATCTTATTTTTTTAAACTACGTGTGGACCAATGTAACGTTTAAATACCAATTGTTGCCACACCCTAGTGTGAAAAAATAGTACCATAGTTAGACACACGTAAAGGATAAAGGCATCTTATTTGGGATACTTTGTCCTTGAAGTATTGATGATTGCAAGCGATATAGTACACTTTTCCTCACAAACCTGAAGAATTCGGCAGACAAGTAAGACTAAAGCTATGCTCAAAACATGGAAACGTGGAAAGGACCGGCCAGTGAAAATCACTGATCTCTATTCACGCCTGATTGGGAACCCGGGCTTCGTAATTGAGCACAAAGTCCCCAAATAATAAATTAAAATTTTGCGTCAAAAGGGATCGAACCCAGTTCAGTGGACTTTTGCTTACAAGCGAGCACCTCTGCCGGAGCGGCCACAACCTTCTTGCTGCTTTAAAGAAATTTGATCAGGCTAATTTTAGGAAGTGCGCCACTAACTTAATTAACGTCACGGACCCGACGTGACCGTTCGTGGTGGATATTTAGTATTCTGCACACTTACAATTTCGCACCTTTAACATGCCGGTTTATTCCCTTTACGTTGCCGAATTCGTATGTGTCGAATACTAAAGTCTTTCCGTTCGGTGAACGCAGAATTTGCTTGATAGACTCATCATTCGCCCCAGAATTTTTTAAGAATGAAATCCTACAAGGTCATGTTGACCATGCTCAGTTTCGATGAAATAAAATTTTCCATCAGATACCTTCTGATCATCGCAAAACAAACAAACGGCCCACTCCGTTGCAATTTTTTGGTGAAAAATCTATGCTTTCCCCATAGATTTATGAATTTTGACATCTTAAAAAAACCTGATACTGGGATGTCTCCTTGAATTAAATTTTACGATTAGGTACGACATGACACTATTAAGCGTAACTACAGCCCTGTAGACGTGATAGCATTCTTGCTTTCAGTCTGGTATTTTGTTTTAGAGTCGTGCCATCTTCACCGTTTTCCCTCGAGGAAATTTAAATTGTATTTCCCCGTCGTAACCGCCCACGTGACAATGCATTGCGCAGTAATGTTTGAAAATACTGTTTGGAAATAAGTATAATATGTTTCATATATTGGGTTTACAATAAAAACGTACTCATAGTTTCCCTAATTGTCTGTTAGAGGTTTTCATGGTAGACCTTGTATGGAATTCTTTGAACATGCGTAATATATTGGGCGGTTACTGCCTTAAATAATCCCCACCTCGTGTCCTCATAACCTACATTCGGACCGCATACCCTGGGTGACCCCTGGGATTGTTGCTAGCTTGCGGCCGTTCACCACTGGAAAAAACATTTGGCCACAATGCCAAGTGGCTGCAATGGACTTTGGGACAAACACGCTACGATACGAATATTATTCCTACCTTACCTCTCGTTAAGGTTGATTCAGGGTCCATAATCCGCAGTGGCACCTCCTTTAATGAATCATCCCTTGGCCAAGAAAAATCGCGGAATTTTTATTCGACCTTGTCATGTTCTCCATGGTTAAAAAAACAAAAAAATGGCGCCAAACATGTGTCTTACTGGTCACACAAAGCACAGTGTTCCTACATGTGACGTTCAGTGACTTGTTGGTAATTACCGCGTTCAACCGGCAATATACCGTGATTATGTGTAAATAATGAAACTCGCCTTCTGGCAAGGGATTCGTTTTTCATGCATTCCGTGACCCTCCTTCGCCAACCCAAATAACAGCGCGCCCTAGAACAAATAACTCTGAAGGACGCATGGTTTCCAAGTTTTGCCCATTTTTCAACATGCAACTAATTTAAAACGCACGATAATGGACAAAATGAATAGTTAGCAGTCTACTCTCACCCTTCATCGTTTTTGAAATTGTAAGTGTCTTTTATATAGAATTTCAGTATCATAATTTTGGACCCATTGTTACAATATGCTTATCACGCCTTCACACATGTGTGGGCGTATTCGGATGCAATCTCAAGCTATTAGTCAACATATTCTCATCATTGTTCTCTATTGATCCTTACGCCATGTATCTGTTGGAAACCAGATAGCTTGGCCAGCTTGGGGTGACGAAATATGATAGGTTTTGACATCGTATTATACCGTACGCATCCTACCAAAATACGTAAGCACGTGGATTTCTAATTTGAGGGCAATAACTTAGGCTAACTTGATTTTAATTAGATTTCTTGCCATGCACCCCTGCATGATTTTATTTTTTTCAAAGCTGTCTAATTTAAGATGGCGGTGAATCACCTGGCAGCGGCAAATAGTGCAATGTTAGGATTCAAAAATTCCAACCTTACCGTTAATTTCGTTATGCGCCCTCATGGTTTTTGTTTCTGGACATTCGTTACATTTCTGTAAGATATATTTCACGCGAAAAGGTATTTTGTACTTCAGATTTCGGCGCTGTTTGCCGGTGAACGCCGACGCTACCGGGCATCAAAAATAGAATTAACTCAAGCATCAGTCCGCATGCGCATAAATTAACCAGTAACAACGGAGCGGTTTTGTTGGTGCGGGGACTGACGTCACATCGCGTGAAAACAAAGGGGAAGCCCAGGGAATCCACGAATCGCGGTGAAAACCAAAAATGCGCAAATTTTGTTTTAAGTGTCACGCCCATCGTATGACACTACTATGCGTGCGCGCGCATCGAATTACGCACATTGTTGTCATGCTTGCCATGCAAATTTTGTTGAATCCAGGATGTCGCTCACGGCTATACGTCGCCACGAAACTCGAGCCTGGCAGAGGATCGTTTTTTGTAATACTAAATAAAACATTAACGGAATAAAGCGCACACATGCCTTAATCTTCTTTATTGACGTGGTTACCTGGTCGGCCCCCGAGTCCGTTCAGAACCAGACCTCGAGTGCACAGCGCGAGGTCTGGAAAAGTGTATTCAAAAATGATTTAGTATTTCTTACAGTACAATGATAGGCTGCGGGGAAACAAAGTTTCCCGCAGCAACACGATCCCCTACCCTATTGAAAAAAAAGCATTTAGCCTCGAAACGGAGTCTATTAATTACTGAGATATTCCTGAGTCCGAATATTCACCCTAATGACAGATTTGTACCTATTTCATGTCAAATCCAAACAAATAAAATTTGGCTTCTCAAAAACCCTAAAATGTCTTCCAGTGCGAATAAACAAACGCTGACGGAACGGCTGAATACGCTGGTTCCATCGTCTCGGGCTTTCGCTCATCATGGCTCCGACTATGTCAATTGTGAAATAGTGAGAGACCAAAGTTGCAGAGAGCCAGCGTAACGTCTAACTTTCTGACCTTGCGAGACGGGTCAGGCGACAGGAATTTCTAGTGCAATACTGTTGTACATGGAAGATTTTCTTTAACCAGAAAAGCAGATAGAGACATAATTTGCCTACTGGGTGCTGTGGAATAAAATTTAGATAAGAGTTCAATGCAGTTGTAGGGATAACGAATAGTGAGTAAATTAACTAAACTTTTGTTAATTAGATCATTGCTCACCCCTCGGGCTCGCCCTTCGCTGGCGTAGATTTCCGAGGTGAGCAGTTGAACCAAGCAGTAGCGGGCTCATTTTTTTTGTTATATTTTATGCTTCACAAGATAGCACGAGACTGACGAGAAATGGTCATTTCCCAAATTAGAACGGGCAAAAATTTGGTTGTCTTGCACTGTAGCGGTTTTTATTATTTCGTTCAATAGCTGCCTTTTAGGGTTTGGGTGAAGGTTGGCAGGGGCAAATATAGATTTTTCAACTAAAGCCCTAAGGGCACCATTTCAAGTAGTCTGGCAGCATTTTGTCAGCTACTCTGCGATAATTTTGCCAACTTTGATTTTTCACTTTCAATGTTGTTTAAGGACATCACAAGGAATTGCTTTCAACTTGTTGCCGAATTTTTCAGTGTTGTTTCGTCACCTGGGGCGCTTTCAAAATAGCCGCCAAATAAAGAAATCAAATAAAGCGTCTTGTTTACCTACCACAAATACCATCTAATAAGGGTATGTTTTTCTGCATTATTTTTGGCCAAGTGAACTGTTGAAATGTTTTAAACCAAAAAACCAGTGTTGTTCAGGAATGATAGAGGGGCGTTTTTTTCAAAATAGAGAATTCATTAAAAGCATATTGTTTCCTACCAAAATAACATTCTTAATAGGGGTCGGGGTTCGGATAATTTTGGCCCAGGTGAGCTCTGAAATGTTTCAATAAAAACAGTCGGTTGTGTTCAGGTAAGTGATGGTGGGTTTGTTTCTAAAATGGTTGCCAAATCTGAGAAAAATTTATTAACACTGTCGAAAACTAGTATTTGATCAAAATGCTAGCCCTGCTGAAAAAAAGCATGACTCCTCTTACAATGTATGTCAACATCATAAATGCCATTACTTAATCAATGGAGGAGTCATGGCCAAATAAAATAGTGTGTAACTGAGATGACAAAATTTATGTCCTCACATTCTCCATTAATTTTCATTCAACGCGTCATGTGGAATAAATATTATTATCTAATACCACCTGAACGTTTCCTTCGTGTTATCAACAACAGGAATAGTGTAAATATCTCATCAACTTTTTATGACGTGAAATTTTAATGAAATTTTCAAGACTTGTACCTAATATTCTGACCGGGACTAAGTCCTGATGTTGTATTGCCAGGTGCTTTTAAATGAAAGCTTTAGCTTGTATTTCATTGGATATTACTGGTGCGAAAGGTGGAAGAGTGTTTAGCGAAAGCACCGGTGTGATATAAAATTGGAGTGTGAACATGTGTTCCAGTGGCTAAATTTGATGCCTACACAAAAATGTCCACAGCTGAACACATAATGTTTTGAGACTTCACATATAGACGTTAAAGGCATACTGTTAAAGAACGTCATGTGAAGTCCCCAATTATTGGGACGATCAAATGCCATTTAATAGAAGGGGGGTTTCTACGATGATTTTATAGCATAACCTGATTTCCTATATATTTTAGGACGCAAAAGGCCTATCTTTACCATACTAGAAGGCGGCTTTTCCAGATGGCTAACAAAATATTAGAATTAATCCAAAAAAATATTAAAAAGAACATCATTATTGGACTTGTTTTCGAGATTTTTACTCTATTGACAATAATTTTAAAGATTTTTTTACAGCAGAAACAATACTTGTTTACAAATTAAAGGTGGGTGTTCCGATGTATTGTAGTGTGTTCTCTACTGATATGAGAGTCTGGCACTTGCACATACACCCATCGGCTTGTGCCCGTTTACTCAGGGCGCGGCGCGGCGCGTCGCAGCAATTATGGTTGGGGGTGCCCATTGGATTACACTCGTTATTCCGTCATGCATGCATACGTGCATAACGGAATAAAGCGTGTAATCCACTGGGCAAAATTAATGTGACGCGCCGCGCCGTGAGTAAACGGCAAAGCCCCCCCCATCGGGACCGTGTGAAACAAACTTGCGGTTAATGATGGTAACACGGAATAATGCATGGTGCAAAGCCCTATTCAATACTGTGCATTAAAAGTGGTTTAAAACCACTAAACGGCGTTTTTTTTTTGTTATATCTTGGAATAAAGTGGATTCGAGGGCTCCAATTTCAGGACGACAATGAAACAATCGCCTGTCATCTGATATCAAACTCGATACTACTTTCCGGGGTAAATCAGGGGGGTCCCAAAGATGAGCGGAACACGCCCCTTTAAGAATAACCCGATCGCCCAAAGATTTGTGAGTAGAGGCACAATTTGGGTATGCTTGCCTTGTTGAAAATGATTAATGGTATCTTTCGTCGATTGGCACACTAATATTCACTAATGTTCACCAACCCAAATTCCAACAAAATGACCGAGTTCACGATTTCGTGATATTTGTGATAAATTGTTCACAATTTCGAGAAACTGACAAGGAAAGGGAACTGTGTTGCTGATAAAGAATGTTGCACAAAGGCCAAAAAAAGGGCCTTTTAAGGATTTGGGGCAACCTTTTTTGGAAGGACCTCCCAATAAATACTGCAAGCAGCATGTCTCAATATATTGGGTACAAGTTAAGAGGTACAGATTACTTTTGGGGGTAACTTTTCATAACTGTAGGGCCTTCTTTTGTCGTAGCAATGCTGATAGATAGGCACATATGAGGGAATTTTAGTTTTTCACTTAAAGAAGCGGCACTGGCAATTTTCACAATATGAAATTTCTTCTTTTCTTCAATTTGCTCTCAAATGAAGGCCTAGGCCATTGGAGACAAAACAGAGATTTTTACACATACATAACATAAACATAACCCAAAAACATGATAATGACATTTGATTGAGGATAAGACATCCCAGATAATTTGTGTAGGCCAACTTTTTAAGTTTTCCTAACTTTAATCAACAAATGTGTATATTACATGAATCTTTTTGACTCGTACTCACTGAATTAAAACCACAAATTTAAAGGTTATGACCGGTCAACAGTGTGCATAGCGTGAGACATGGCATACGGAAAGCGTGTTCTTGTGTTAAAAGCCATTTTCGTCTCGCTGAAGTTAACGTTCTCCGGCGACGTTAATTAATAAATCGTTCTGTTTACCCAGAAGGAAGCTGATTTGGGGTCTTAATCATTTCGGGTGAGGTGAGGGCTTTTGTATATATAAAAGCTTTACACATGCAAAAATATCGATTTGAAAAATCTTGAGGGCGCAGCTATTTTTCAAATGTTTCAGTGTCCTTTAATGTCGTGGGGTTTTTCACATTGTTCCATCTGATTTGCAGACATAAATTGCAATCAATTTTGTCTTGCTACCTGTTTGTGTGCTCATCTTGTGTGCCTCTCATGGGCGACAATGAACTTCGGCATTTGAATATGCAACTAGTCCCCGGCCCCGTTTGTAAAGTTTTTTTTTCCATAATTAGATCCCCTCATATGCCATGTAATGAGGAAAACTGGTAACCGTGATTATGGATGGGTGCGGATGCTACTTATGTTAGATAGGAATGTGATAAAAGAAAGGATCAGATATTACTACCGTACCTCACAAAGAGCCCATGGGAGAGCAACTTGCCCAATATATAGGGCTGACATATCTCTAATACAGGGGTTCTCAATAAGGCGGCCCGCAGGGGCCAAATTCCTCCCGCATCCTTGATTTTTGGCCCTCGACTTGCTCTAAATTAAAGGGAACCATAAGAATTTCAGGTGTATTTGCCCTCAAGTTTAGGGGCATTTTCATATCATGTTTTGGCATTCTCCTGTTCTCTGGCCCTATCAGCTCTATAATTGAGAACCCCTGTTCTATAATCTAATAACGATTTTATAATAGTGCAGAAATGCAAAATCAGCCTCTAAGCACTTAATACAGCAACAGCAAAATATAAATATAAAAGGGACGAATAAACTTAAGTACAATACAATATACAGTACACCTACTACACAGCAGGATCCAAAAATCATAAAACCACCAAGCATATAAAGTACAACATCACCCACCTACCCTTGCACACTTCAATAATGTAAAATCAACAACAGCATAATAAGTGATCCTAAATAAAAATAAGTTACATAAAACCAGGAAATATGGTAAGTGGAGAAGAGTCACTTGGAGCTGAAATGTTGATCAAACAAATGAGTCTCGAGCTTGCTTTTGAAGCGGTTGAGAGATTGTTCCCCCCCTGATCTCTTCCGTGAAGTGATTCCCGAGTAATGGTGCGTACTGACAAAGAACGTCACCATAGGTGACAGTTCTGCAGGTGGTGGTGAGTAGGGTGAGTAATGATGAACGAAGTTACCGCTGGTTGATATAGGGAGATGAGTTCACACAGGATAATCAGGAGCTTATTGGGAAGACACTGAAGGTGAGGAGAAGGGTTTTGTACTTAATCCGTGGTAAACAGGGAAGCAAATGTAGTTGTGCAGAATTGGGGTTTGTGTTCTGTCGCTTAACACGGCAACACTAGTCTAGCAGTGGAATTCTGAAAGACGCGGAGTCTCTGAAGTCCTTTGGGGGGGGGGGGGGGGCGGAAGGCTGTAGAAGGCTATTGCAGCTGTTTATTCTTGATGTTATAACGTGGCACAGCTTTCTCTGTTGAGGGTTCATTCCAGTTACTTTCTGATTTTACCGATGCGCCGAATAATTGCCCAACCAGTGCGACAGATATTAGAGATGTGCTTGCTCATTGAAAGATTATCCTCAATAACACACCAAGATTGTGGGCCTCGCTGGAAAGACGATGGAAGAGTTGCCAACAGTTAAGGTAGGAAGGGGGTTACAGCTGACGAAACGGGAGTGGACGTGCAAGTTTCAGTTTGCTCACTGTCTAGTTTCATCTTGTTTAGAACGGCCCATGCCGGATGTCAGAAGACCAGTGCTCAGAGTGCATCATGTTCACTATTGCCTGGTTAAAAATAAGATATACTTGCGGGTCGTCCACCTAGGATTATATGGCTTCCAGTCCATGACGTGATGATTCACTAATGGAAGCCGAATAGTAAGTGAAGCACGGGGCTCCAGCCACCGAGCCTTGCGGGACACCGTACTGATTACACGAGGAGCAGAACAGTTATTACCAACAGAAACAGCTTGAATTGCGTCCTGCCCTCAAGTTAAGATGTAAACCCACTTCGACGGTGCTTCGATTTACAATAGCGATGATGTCGCCTTCGAAGAAAGATGGGTTGTGGTCGATGGTATCGAAGGCAGCACTAAAGTCTAACAAAACAAGGATTACTTCCTGCTGTTTATCAAACGCTTGTTAAGATCATTATGGATGCGGAGCAACGCAGGTCTCGCAACTGGGTTGGCGCGGCTAAGCAGACTGAGCAGCTGTAAAGGTTGTTGGAAGCCTATCTTGAACTTGATTGAGACAACAATGCTCACGAGCTGGCAGCGAATTTCAATTAGAACCGGTCTAAGTTCTAGGTATCGCTCTTAAGGTTATCGGCTTCTTCCGGAGGGACCAAACTTGAGACTGTCTTGAGCAGATGGAACTTTTGGGTGCCAATTTTCAGAGAAATATTCACCATAGATGTGAGTGCTGATAAAAGGCTGTCTACGAACTCTTCAAAAGGCCACGTCGGGAAAGTGTCAAGAGCACAGCTCTTGGTGGGAGGAGCCATGATCAGATTTCTGACCTCTTCCTGTGTCATTTCACGGAATTCTACAAAGAACATGGCCAACAGTCTCATTCAAGTACTGAAAGCACAGGCTGTTCAGAGAAGTCAATGTCTTTACGAATCTTGCGGATTTTCTCCTCAAAGAAGTCAGAGAAGCGTTCGAGAGCTCTGTAGGAGACTTGTGGGATGGAAGATTGCGCTCCAAGTTTGGATTGCTTAGCTTCTTGACACTCCTAAATAACCCCACTAGGTCCGCTATGCAATGATACTTTCTTGCGGAAGCTAACCTTCGCGGAGTCGAGAAGGCGCTGTACAGTTGCACTGATTTCGGTAAATCTCCGATCCACTTCAAAAAAAAAAAAAAAGCTGCGGATTTAGCCAAACGTACGTCAGCCCTGCGCTTTTGTGGTTAGCGTGGCGAAGGTCATCGGAACCAAGGAGCACGAGAGCGAATATAGTTACTGTCTTGTTAATAAGGCCGGAGCATGGATGTTAAGCAGTTCATGCAGTTACTGATCAAACTGGATTTACCATGCAAGATCTTCAAGATTGTAGCGGGGATCATTGCATAAAGCAGAGTTGTTGATGTCCCAGATCAGATTGTCGATGTTGATCTCACGGGTCTTACGGGATAAGCGCTTCTTCTTGAGGGCTCTAGGAGGTTGAAAGTTCACGAGACAAGTGACAACATATGAAAAGATGGTAGTCACCCAAACACCTTTCGGTGGAGACCACTGTCAGCATCTTGCTGTGAAATGAAAAAACAAGGTCAAGGATATGCCCAGAGACAAGGTCGGTGTATTCATGTGTGAAGACCTGCGGTTCAATATCCAAGGAATTTGCTTGCAGATGTATACCTGGTATCGATATGCCGTTAACATACCAACTATGAGAACTGTCTGGGATGGTAGGAGCAACTCAAGCAAGGTCTCGAAGTCCTCATAGAACATAGCAGGAGTTAGCTGATCTTGGCTGACCGTGGAGGGCGATATATGTTAAACAGCCTTGATTTGAAGAGCATTGGGATATTGTTAAGTCCAGCAGCTCAAATGACTTTGAAGGTTATACTGTTTATGGTGCTTTGTACCTTTCTTGAGTATGAAAACCTACACCACCTCCAGTTTTTTCTTACTACGCGAGGTGTGATGGGAGTATAGTCAGGAGTGAAGTTTTTAGTTTCAGCAATTACACAGTCATCTCGATCGTCGCCGTGTAACCACGTTTCTTGGATTGCGAACACATCTATATCATCATGAATTACAAAGTCACAGATTGAGGGTACCCTTATTGATATGGAACGAGCATTCATGAGGCAAATTTGTCTTCAAGACTGGGCACCTTGACTTTTGGTTTAGATGCATGAGTTAATTCAATTAAAGTGCTTGGGGTTGTGACTGATAGGAATCGGAACAGGTTCGAGTCATGAAGACTCTAAGAATGCGGGGGGTTGTATCTATACCAATATTGGTTTGATGACTCTCGGCGCACTGAGCACTTCGGTGGATTTGTCGCGCGTTATAAGAATTAAATGTTAGTATTATTATATTATGATACCTGGTCAGACAGCGGAAAACAAGATCTCTTTTCAATAACTTTTTCTCTAAATTTAATATTTAACCTTGTCATGCCATAAGATGGAAGACAATCTCAAGTCCAATGGTAGAAAGCAAAGTTGAAGGAAGACGTCATTCTAAGAATACAGAATAAGTGTGGAATACTTTCTTTGTCACGCTCAGAAGTAACGTTTATAATGTTTGAACTTGACTTTGTGAACAAGGCAAGAGTTAATAAAGTGTCTTTAGAACAGTGTTATTTGTGCAATATTTTTAGAAATAACTCATTCAAAATAACTTAATCTGTTTAAATGCCGTTTAAAACGTGTCATTGATCAATGAAACTTTCATCTGATCAAGTTGGTGCAATACTTTATCCGGGGGAGGGGGCACTCCCTAAAATGGCATGGTGAAATTTCACATTTTTAAAAAATTTTTAAAACTGCCTGTCATATGGAAAGGGACCCCCCTTTTTTAAACAGCGTCAATGAAAGACCCCCTTTTTAACACGCTGTCAATGAATGAAACCCCTTTTTAACTGTCACTAAAAGACCCCCCTTTTTTCTTACTTCAGTTGATGCCTCCTTTTTTAATCAATGTCAATGAATGACCCCCTTAGTTCTATTTCAGGTGCTCACAGAAAGCCCCTTTTAATGTAAACAATAAACCTGGTTTTTGAATGGTTAGAACTTTGCCCGAGAATGACCCCCTTTTTTCACAAATGTGAGAGGCTCAGTGAATTGACCCCGAGAATGACCCCCTTTTTTCACAAATGTGAAAGGCTCAGTGAATTGACCCCCAGTTTTGCATCCTACTCACCAATGACCCCCTGTTTTTCCTTAATGTTCCTCAGCGAATGCCCCCCTACTTTGAAAGTCCCCATACGCACATCCCCGTCACTTTCATATATGAGTGCCCCCCAGTGGGCACTTGTATTCCAAGGTCGGTATCATGCTCGTGTACAAAAATGCTTAATTAGGTCCGTTTTTTTTTTAGATAGGCGATTTTTCGCGCGTATATTGTTTAGGGTATCAAAATATCAAAATTCAAAATTAGGTAAATTCTTTTCAAAGTAAAAAATACGTGTTTAGGGTGTGATATTTTGAATACTGTAAAAATTTATAATATAAAAAAAATAAAAAAAATAGTGGGTTTTTTCCAGATTTCCCCATGGTATATTCCTCGAGTAATTTTTAACCGTTTTTAGCATTATTTTTTAGCGTTATTTTCTCGATGTCTCATTGTCTCCTGCACAAAGGCCTAATAGCCTTTATAATGAGGAGTTGCATTTCATTTTTGCGTGTTAATCTACACGATGACTGATCGTTATAAAACAAGATATGTGCATAGAAACGGAATTTATGGTCTGTCTCTAATTAAAGTGTAACTACCAGGCTAATTTCTTAAGTATTAAGTATGTTTATAAATATGGTATTTGCTGTCTGAAGAAATAATTCTACTGTACTATATGATTTCTGATTAGCAGATTAACTATAAATGTTTAACCATGGAGGTCCCCATGGTCGGCATTGGTGACGTCGCTCAGCTTGGTGACGTTTATGTTACTGTAAGTCATAGATAAAACATGTGTCTAAGGAATGGTCTAGGGTTACTCCTGGTCAGAAAATCGGATTATATAGTGTGGTCCCGCATAAACACAGTAAAGATCGATTAATAACTGGGAACTGGGCGGATTCTTGACAGATAGCTGAAAAGGTTTTGGATGGGCATTCACTGTTTTTCACTGGCTACGTTTTCAAGATAATACCATATCTATATACCATCATGATTTCATTTTGTTCTCCCGGGGCCGATCAAAATGGCTGCTAATCATACGGAAGATATTATCAACGTTTTCCTTTGATGTCAGTACTATAGTGTCATTTTTCTGACTGACACATTCATTTGAAAAAAAAAATGTATTTCATATAGGTTGAAGCCAATTATATTAGAGCCTGCATTTGCTTTAATGTAATTAATATATCATGAATATTTAGTATCCACAGAAATAGGGACAACTTTGAGAGACTTGAAATTTTTGGATGTAATGATTTAAAATTAATAAACTTATGAGCCCTAGGATATGTGGCAAATTGGTTCTTTACACATAAAGGAAATAAAATAAACGAACTTCACTGAAATCAATGTGTAATATTTTCCTTTATCGGGGCCAGTTACAAGCAACGTAGCCTGTTCAGTGTGGTAAAGCACATTGTTTCATAAACGACCTTTTTAGGGTAGCAAAAACGATTAAATACTTGTTTATACTTTAAACTGTAATGCAAATTACTTGTTTAGGGGAGTCAATTAAAAAACCAAAACACTTTTTTTTTAAAAAAAGTGTTCAAAATCACCAAAATACGTGTTTAGGGGTTTTTCCTGCCATTGGAAATACGCGCTTAGAGTACGTTTTGGGAAGCCATACACGACATATATTCACCTGCAATACAAGTGCCCCCCCCCCCCCCCCCCCCCGACTTTTTATGCAAACAACTCTCATCCAAAATCTGTTTCAAGTCCGTTTAAACATGCTATTGACCACCCATGAGAGTTTTCTCTGATCGCATATTCATTTTGCATTTTTTTGTGTGCAAACAATGTTTTTAGAAAACAATAGGCTGGTTCTCCACAGTGATCCCTATCTTTAGACCTGGGTGTAGAAGTAATTATTGTCCGGCCGTACTCATAGTAGCCGGGAACAATGGTGAACAATATGGGCAATCGATTCAGTTGACTCTTAATGCAACAATTAGTTTCACGCTTTAAACATTTGTCGTCTATGGAGCCTCCCCAGGACTACGGCCCCCTGGACTATATCGCTTTCACACCGTTTAAAAACAGGGTTAGTCCAAAAATGGGTGGACTTTTTCCTTTCAACATACTCTACAAATGGGCGGTGAAAAAAAACTAGAAAATCCTCCTGGTGAGCCGGAGGTATCTATTCGTTTACACAAAATGTGGTTTACTGTGTGAACTTACTCCATGGAATGGGAGAAAAAGGTAAGGTGTATAAAACTTTTATTTGCTTCCTTTTTTAGAGATTCCTTCATTTTTTAAGAATATCATAGTGTGGAAAATGAATTTACGATTATGTCAGAAAATATACTGTTCATTCGATCGATCGAACACGATTTGTAAGATGTTGATCATGCTACAAGCATTATAATGAGCTGCACTTGTACATTGCAAATTGGTTTTTCAAAATTTTGCAAAATTCATACCTGTAAGCATTAGATGTGAAACACGTAAACATTTCAAATTGTGGTCTATCAATGCAATTTTTCTATCAAATTTGCATGAAACATGTGTTTTCGAAGCGATCATTTCAGGGTTGCGCGCTTCGCGGCCAGAAGGATGGAACCCCCCACGCCGGGCTGGATCTACACCTGTCACTCAATACGTACATTGTTTCTGTTTAAAATGTTAACTTTTGTAAACTCACAACCATCAAAAAATATCGGGTTTGCTGCGCTCGCCGGGTATACCCATTGTTGTTACCTACTGTTCGAAAATCTGAAGAGGCGATGGTGGTAGGTAGAGTTGGGTGGTCGACACAAATTTACAATGGTCCCCCCCCCCCACGATTAAAGTAGCGATTGACGCCCTGACCCAATGCAATTGCCTTAGTTGCCTTTGATATTTGCGCCCTGAGGTTAGTGTTAATAAAGTATAAGCAGCTATTTATTTAATGAAATGATAAAACTGCTATATGTTGATTACCACCAAAGTAGGCGGAATTATTCGGTTTTTGTTATCGGTCCAAACAGTCAAAATAAACCAACTGTACTCGAACATTTGCACAGAATCTCGCTCACCACGCATAAGATACTCATCACGGCGTTCCTTGGCATTGTCTTGCGCCTACGTTTTTCCATATCAGTTCGCACGGTTAGGCCAAGAATTTGATCTTAGGTTCCTGTTGGAGCGCGCATCAGAATTTGCCTCTGTGGCAAATATTTCATTATTTGGGTGAAAAAAATGTTTTTCTTCTTGAAATTTGATAATATAATTTTCCGGTCCTCAAAATATTCAGCAATCCTGTCCTGTTTTCATTTAAGCAGTTTCTTCCTTGTTGGGGAGGGGGGTGTTTTCGAGTAATACATATGAATATGAAGTCCTCCAGACTTTGTCCTGCTTGTCATAAATACCTTTGGTGCAAAAATGATTGAACTGATTTTTTAAGTTTTGAGAAATAACCTGTATACCCCTGTTTTGTTAATTTATACACCTTGTAACTTTGTTTTATGTAACCAATATAAGGTTAGTAGTGTATTCCAGATGCCATAGATTTAATAATTAAATGAAAAAGAATGAATATGACATCGGACCTAGTCACCTTTTTAAAATCTCCAACAGGAACATAAAGAATCACTTCAATAGCCTTTATGAGGCCCGCCTATTTGGTGTAATCAAAGGTTATAGCTCTCTAAATTAAAGTACACAAGGACTACAAAAATTGTCAGTTGATTGACGTATTTTGATGTTACAAGACAAATGTTTTTACCATGAGACCCCAAAATGGTGCCCGTAGGCCAAGGCTGTGTTGTAATTCTCCGTTAAGGACAGAAAAAACCAAAACTTATGTCCAGGGAAAAATTTAGTTAAATTCTGTTTTGCAATCGTTTCTTATGTAGACAAGGAGGAGAGGAAGAAAAACCTTCTACAGTGAGAAGTAAATAATTATTGGTGATTGGGAATTGGAAATTTGGAATAATTAATTTAATATTGGCAGGAGGTATAGGAGATTTTACGCAACACCTCATTTAATTCGCACATGCAACACAGCGGGTTCCTCCTGCTCACACAGTCCATGGCTCGCATATGTGCTATTCCTTTCCAAATATTTAATCAGGACTATTTATATTATTAGGCCATAGAGCCTTCCAGATAAAATATACAGCCCTATGGACGGCACGAGGCTTTCTATATGGGTTATCAATCACTTGCCTGTCGAATTGCAGTGATTCACTAAGTTAGTTGGGTATATGGATTTTTTTATGCAATAGCCCATGTTCCAACCAATCACCCGGCAGTCCTACGGATTTTTTGAAAAAAGTTCTATCCTAATTTTAGCCAATGAAAAGTGTAAATCAAATTTAACAAGGACTATGTGGACCCAAAATGGATTTTAAAGGTAGAAAAATGCCAACAACACATGCACACACCCACACTTTGCACATGAACACTAAAATGGCATCATGATTTAGATTCTCTAACAGACTTTTGGAAAGAGATATAACAAGTTATGTAATCAGGATTCACCAGTAGTAGTAGTAGAAAAAATCCAAAGTTTTAAATCCGGTTTTGTCCCGTGACGAGGGTGGCGGATTCACATCCCACTCGCAGCAAAACCAAAACTTACCACCTCCTGCCCTTACACTCATTCAATGCATCCTAATTCCTCACCAACCCTCCACTTTCCTGCCTCAACTTGCTTCACTTCCCAAAGTCTTCTTTGGATGTCCTATCCTCATCAAAACCTTCTATCTCAAAAGCCTTCTTTAAAAACGATGCCATCATACTTCCTCAGCCACGTGCCAATACCAATGTACACTAATTCGCCTTCGCCAAATGGTCCATCACTTCCAAACCCAACATTCTGCATAGTCCTCAGTGTCTTCATCCTATCCATCAACTTCAAAACCACACATCGCTATCATCATTGCTCTCTCTGTCCTCTTCAGAAACCCATATCATTTTCGACTCAGAACCATATGCACTCCCAATAAGCTCACCGATATCACCCAGCTCTTATACACCATATCATGGGGGGGCCATGTTGTGACCCCATTCATCTTCAAAGGATATCTTTTCCTTGCAACTCCCCACATTCCCTAAACTTAACCCACCCATACCTACTCTAGCTGTCACAGCCACCTCGCATCCACCACCCCACTAACCTTGTCCCCAAGGTATGTGAACTCCTTCACTGACTCCACCTCATCACACAACTTTTCCTCCTGTTCCACCATCCCTGCAGCACCCTTCTCACATCTCCCACACATAAAATCTCTTGCCAAACTTGGAGTCACTCTCTTCAACTTTGTGCATCTACCAGTACCAAAAGGTAATTTTGAAAGTATACACACAGATATATGGGTCGCTGAACATAGCATGAGAGTTTTGGGTTTTTAATCTTTCAGTGTGTACCAGAAACAGTAAGACTGCAAGGTCATCTCATATGATAGGTCACTGAACATGGCCACTATGAATTCAACAATACAGCTTTATTCCATTAAAGCGAAATGCCAGGCTAATATAATTTGCACTTCAACATATTATAAATACATTTGTGTTTCAAATGAATGTCTTTCAGTCAGAACAATGACACTATATTATTGATATCAAAGTAAAACGTTTATAATATCTTCCATATGATTGCAGCCATTTTGATCGGCCCACGAGAAAAATTGAAATCATGATGGTATATAGTACATAGTGTGTCTTGAAATAAGTAGCCAGTGAAAAATTAGTGAATGCCATAACCAAACCTTTTCAGCTATATTCTGTTCAAGAATCCGCCCCAGTTTTTAATCGATCGTTACTGCTTTTCTACTGGACACACAATATAATCCGATTTTCTGACCAGGAGTACCCTAGACATTCCTTAGACACCTGTTTTTATCTATTGACTTACAAAGTCATACAACGTCACCAATGCCGAGCGACGTCACCAATGCCGAACATGGCGACCTCCATGGGCAACATTTATTAGTTAATTCTGCTAATAAGGCAATCAATATTGCAGTAGATATTATTTCTTTCAGACCGCAAAGACATCTTTTAAAACATACTTAAATTAAAAATTAGCCTGTTAGTACACTTTAAGGTGGGTGTTTCCATAAGGTGACACCCTTTCTGACATACTTTTCTGACACCCTATGAATTCGGAAACCTTAACAGAATAAACCACATAAACTGTGGTTTATTCCGTTAAGGTCCGTTAAGGTTTCCGAATTCATAGGGTGTCAGAAAAGTATGTCAGAAAAGGGTATCACCTTATGGAAACACCCCGTTAAGGTTGTTGAATTCATAGTGGTTGGATAAATCTGGTCAGGTTACATTCGGAAACACCCAGAGTATGACCTCTAGTCTGGGTGCCTAGATGCAGCGATGTATCTTTTCTGGAATTTCCCGGATTTTTGGCCATAAATAAAACAATTCTGGAAATGTAATTTTTTTTTAATTTAATTTTTTTTTTCAATTCCTGAGATCAAAGTGTTATGATAACAGTAAAACTGCATCGAAATTTGAAGTTTTAAGTACCAATTTATTTTAGAGAAGCGGTCTTGTACCCTAAAATCATGTAAGAAAATATGTTCCCCGGAGCTTACCGGATGCTACACTAAAATTTGGCCTTCCCATTGGTTCAAATTGTGGATTTTCAGGAAATGGGACTACTCCTCTGTTACATCTCTGTAGATGGTATGAACAAGTTACACAACTTCCATATGAAGTTTGTGTGTCACATTACATGTCATATAGATATGGGCCATCCCAGATAAATCCATACAGCCCCCTATGGAAAGGCAGCGCTGGAATTATATCAGTTATCAATTACTACCTTTAGTGGATGGAATTTATGCAATACCCATTTACGTGCAATCATCGTTGGCCAGATTATTGAGGGCAGACAGACAGTTACGGGCATACCAGGATTTCAAAACGTCAAAATTACTGGGGTGGGCTGAAGCTGACATTGTCCAAAATGGCTATTTTGCAATAGTTTGTGCAGAATTAACCGGTGATTCCGCGCCATCCGCCCCTGGGTTAATCATGTCCTTTAGAAGATGGGGTCAGGCAAAGTCCAGAGGGGTTGTCTACTCGACAGTAAAAAAATCATGGGGTGACAAAGGTCAGGTTTTTCACGTCCATACCCAAAAACCCAAATCCACTGATATGCATATGCATGACAACACTGAAGTAACAGTGTTGTTTCGCTGGCTCTAACAAGAGCATGTTATGTTGTCAAATAACTGCCTCACTTTTTGATGTAATAGGTTTAAAGGTGCACAGAGTTTGAGGCACCCAATATTGTGTCTCATAGTAATTTTCAAATAGATTAAAACACTCAAAAAAACTAGAAAAAATTTTTTCTTACCTTGTAGTAAACTGCGCAAGAGAGAAAAAAAAGGTGATCTTGATTACTTACTTATATCTAAATGTGGGGAAAAAAAAACATAGCAAATTTTGGTATTTTGCTCCTTTACGAAATGAAGAAATTCCACTTTTTTTGTCCAAAAAAACATCTCATCTGTTATCCTTTCAAGATGACGGAGAGTTTTGTCGGAAAGCGTTACATCAGTTTTCAAAAGCAGAACTTTCGATTTTTTAGGGCACCTGAAATCTCTCGTTGAACTTTATTACATAGCCTGTGAGTAACCTTGAATTGAATCTTACATATTTGTAAAAAAATGGTTTGTCATTCTGGCAGGGTCCATTGTACCTAGGAGACAATCTGCTCAGAAATCACAAGCAAAGAGTGTCATTAACACTCATCGTGAGATGCCCAAAGTGCGCCATCAAGGGACAGTGCTGTATCGGAACACGGGTGGCTTTCATGGTGAAGCTGCGTACTTGATCCAGCCAATGAATTATGTGGATAAGGACACTGACAAGATGATGTGGCAGAAGAAACTTATCAAGGGAGAGTCTGCTTTCAGGCATGTCAACAATTTAGCTTGGTTTCAATCTAATTTGCTTTTCAGTCTGTATATCTCTCTAACTGGGATAACAAGTTCATCATTTCCGCTTTCTCTCACGGGTTTGTAAGTGATAAATTGTCTTTTAAGCTCCATTTCCTACCTTTTGTATTTTAGCTATACTCCATCTACTTCCTTCCTCGAGTCAGTGACGTCAGCAGCGTTCAAACGATGTTTTTTGCGTGTGCATGTTCGCACCGCCGTAATAATGCGCGCGCGTGGATATGACAGGACTTTTGAATGAACGACCCCCCGTGTTTTCATGCTGCGATCACAGCATAATACCCGACGTCACTGACTCTAGGAATATGGAGTATAAATGATCTGAGAATGAATTCAGTGTTGAATTGTCAAATTCAAGGTCTAGCCACATTATAACAGAATGCTTCTTACATCGGCCTAAATATTATCCCGCTGGCGTGACAAGCATATGAGGGGATATCTGCGAGTGCGCCAAATGTCCAATGTGATATGTGATTGACCAGTTTTGGTTCTTGGTTTTCACCCCACTAAATACTGCTCCCATTCGATCCTGTACAAAAAGGGCGAGAGAAAAACGTCATTTTCCATCCTCCATGGAACATCTCATAACCTTAAAGCTAACATCTGCTTTGAAGATCATCATATCTCCTACCCAATCAATCATGAAATTAGGTAGTTTATCCCCAAAATTTTCGAGCACTGGACCATGATACTACATGTGTACAGGCACCGTGGACACGGAGGCAGTGGGCGGTAATGGTCCTGCCCGCTCTGAGGGGCAATTTCCCCATTTTTCGGAAATTTTCCCCTTGGGTGGTCAAGGGGCCCATTTCTCCTCTCTCTCCCCCCGGCCATAGGGCTAAAAAAAAAAAACAAAAAAAACTGCTGATTTTGCATGTGTTTTTGCAAAGTTTTTCCCGGACCAAAGTCGTCGGAGGTCACAGCACTTTTTCAGTCAGGTGTTCCCTGTAAGAATACTACTGTTAAAATTGGTTTGTCGATCAAATAAATATCAATGACATACCTTTTTTTGATTCCTACAGATTTATACTTAATAATATTGATACCCAACCATGATTTGAACCCCAGATCTCGCCATTTATCTCATTTTTATTAGGGTATATTAGGCGAGGTCACCAAAAAAAAACACCTCATGTTCCGTGGGGGATGGCCTTACCGGTTTTCTCTTCAGTTTATTTACTGGTGAATCCTATAGAGAGACCTAATTTGTAAAATTATGCATTTCTTGTCTATGTGAAACCTCCTTCACATGTTTGTGATCATTCATGAGAATAATTTCTTTTTTTTTAAAGGGGGATGGCCCTATTTCAGGATATGACGTTTTCATCTTGATAGATCGCCGTCAAATTTCCCAACAACCCCACCTGTAAAGTTCCGCGCCACCATATTTCAATGCGTTTTCATTTGAGAGCAGAACCTGTTTCGTAGCCCCATAGAGTAAGTTTAAATTCATATTGGTCGACCAAATTATGGTATACATTTTCCTCATTACAATCCAACCAAACATCATTCCTTTAGGCCCTAAGATTTCACAGGGTAATTATAAAAATAGTAGCTTTCTTCGAACAAATGTTACTACTTCCGGTAAATCTGGGCTTCTGGGACAGGCTAATAGGGATCAGGCCTGACTTTAATTAAATTGAGCACCAAATTTATTTAAGTATCCTAAAATATCCTATTCTGCTATCCAGGAAGATTCTAGATAGGAGGGCTTCAACCAAAAACATCATTTCTGTTTTCCCCATTGCTTTAACGCTCTCTCAGAATAAAAGAACTTCACTCTTTGCTCCTTATCGCACCTGAGCACCTGGCGCTTTGAAAGGGAAAGATGGGCTTATTGGAGGGGGTTTACTCGGGGGCGGAGGTTGCTTGTAATCATGTCCATAAACCAAATCCTATTATAGCTGACAAATACTTCATGAACATGTAGCAAATAGCTTTCATTTGAATAAAAAGAGCGCCATCATGTGTGGAAACCCGTCATTAAACCATCACAAAAACAGTGTCATGGCCTATCTTTGTATCCATTTATTGTGGCTATTTAATCGGTTAAAGCATTGCGCAAGCCAGCCAGCTGAATTTTGCACCTTAGACTCAGTCATTTTGCACATTCGCATCACAAACTAAACAAACAACCACTACGAGTGTTTTAACCACTGACATCGTATCACACTTACCTTGCCTTGCATCTCGCAGCCGAATCCTCAGCTGCGTTGCCCCCCCCCCCCCCGTGCTCTGCACAACAAAACACTAAGGCCATGGGGACTGCTTTAGTATCTCACCAGTGTTTTGAAACAAGTTGACAAGATCAAACAAATTGAACTTACCGGGATAGAATACAAGGTGGAGGTCACAACTTTTTTCGTCGCAACAAGTCTGCCACTATAAACAAAAACAAAGCTCCATCTAGAGACCTCAGATTGGTAAACATTTATGCATTTCTTGTCTACTGAAACCTCCTTCAACATGTTGTGAGCATATCATGAAAGAATAATTTCTTTGTTCTTAATTAAGTGTCCACAAAATAGTATGTCCAAATATCCTTTCGCTAATCTATCCTGAAGATTTCAGTAGATTGGCTCACCCAAAACAACACCATTTCTTGTGTTCTCCTTGCTTTAATAAAAAAAAAAAAAAAAACAAGCATATATCGAAAAAAAGAACTTACTCTTTCTCCTTATAGCACCTGTCCTTGAGAAGGGAAGAGGGCTTATTCGGGGAGGGGCTTATTCGGGGTGGGGTTTACTCTGGGAGGGGTGGAGTTACCTTACCGTTACTCGGGGGAGGAGGTATGCCTTTTAGCAAATGCACAGAAACCAAAGTCCCACTATTATAGCTGACAAACCTTTCATTACAACTAGTCTCAAAAACTAATCCCACAGCGTCATTTTCTGGATAAAAGAATAGCTGCCATCATGGGTAAACCGCGGCGCGGCAGTTACATCACAAAGTTTGTCCATGGCCTATCTATTTATCCATTTAACGTGGCTATTTATATCGGCTAAACATAAAGACATCAGAACAAGACAGACAGCTGAATTTTGCACCTTAGACTCGGCCATTTTACATTCGCTTGACAACTTCACAAGCCACCCTAGAGTGTTTACACTCTATTCACCTTACCTGTCCTGGCTCATCGACAGTCCCCTCATTTCCCCCCACGCCCCCCCAAACCCCCGGGCTCGCACAGACAACAATAGGCCAGGGGACTGTCTTTATTATCACTTTTTTGAAAAATTTTGACAATCATCGATTGACTTACCGATGTCAGTGGAGGTCACAAACTATTTTCGCTAGTCCTGCTATACAAACACAGCCCTATAGAGACCTCAGATTGGTACTTAATGCATTGCTTGCTACTTGAAACCTCCTTCACATGTTGTTGATCATTCAGAGAATAATTTCTTTTTCTTAATTAATGTGGCAACAAATAGTATATGTCCTAAAATATCATATTCTCTATTACTGAAGAATTTCTTAGATAGGCTCACCCAAACACCATTCGTTTTCCATTGCTTTAAGCATATATCAGAAAAAAGCACTTACTCTATTGCCTTATAGCACCTGTCCTTTGAGAAGTAAGAGGGGTGATTCGGGTTGGGGGGGGGGTTTACCTCGGGGAGGGAGTTTACACTCGGGGCGGCGGTTTGCTTGTAGCTGTCACACACCCTCCTATTATAGCTGACAACACTCCAAGTTAACTGTATCAAATAGGCTTCACTGTCTGATACAATAGGACCTGCCATCATTGGTAACCTGCAGGGACACAACAACAAGTTGTCATGGCTATCTTTTATCCATTTAGGGTGGCTATTTAACCCTAACACACACGCCGAGGACATGAGACCCAACAACTGGTCGCAGGTTCGAAAAATGTTTTTCGTTGCATCTGGGCGTCAACAACTATTTTTGGGCGCGCAAAAGACTCTTCTCATTGGCCCTCATTGATTTGGGCCGTCTTACCGGGACATGACGCGATGTCCTCGTTGCATTTGGGGCCGTCTTTACGGAAATGAAGCGATGTTTCCTCGTGCTTTGGGCCATCTTTTTTAAACGGAAAAGGACCATGTTCCTCGTTTGCATTTGGGCCTTATTACTGGAAATGAGCGATGCTTTTTCACTGCATTTCGGACGGTTGCCCGCAGAAGGGCCATGCTTTCATCAGGCGGGTGACAATGTTTACAAATGCCCAAGACAATTTCGATTTCGATGGTGATAGCGCCAAACCATTTTCGATAGCCTATTTTTTTTTAATTTATGCACTAACATGTTTCATAGACGTAAACCGTAGCAATGACGTAGCATAATAGAGCGCCACGCACGCTATGATGTAGCGTAATAGCGCACCACGACTGGCGAACTCTAAGCTACAAATTTCATGCGACTCGTGGTGCATACACATCCATATTTATTTATTTATTTATTTTTTATATTTATTACCCTGTTTTTATGCATTCGCACGCGATTTCTCGTTGCAAACTCTCTGGGACGTCTCTCCGGAAATGGCGTCTATTTTCGTTGCTCCTGGGCCGTCTTCCGGGAAAAATGACACAATGTTGGTGTGTTTGCATTTGGCCGTCTCCGGGAATGACGCGATTTTTTCGTTCTCTGGGCCTTTTTTGACTTTACGCTACCTTATTCTGTGCCGGGAAAAACGCCGATATGCCATGAAACGCAAACTTTGCGCATCGTTGCATCTGGCCGTTAAAATCAAATATATATGCCCTTCGTTGCATTTGGGCCGTCCGCCCGGCAAAACGACCAGGTCCGGGTTAGGGTTAATCGGCTAAAACATTGCGCAAGCCAACTGCTGATTTTTGCACACCCTGACTTCGGTCATTTTACATTCGTTTAACAAACCGAAACCAGCCTAGATTGTTTTACAGCTCTATTCACATTTACCTTGCATGCATCTCGAGCAGATCCTCCGCGTTGCCCGCCCCCCCCCCCCCCCCCCCCCCCCCCCCCCCCCCCCCGGCACTCTGCCAGACACACTAGGCCATGGGGACTGCTTTAATATCACCAGTGTTTTGAAACAATTTGACAAGATTAAATTGACTTACCGATGTCAGGTGTGGTCACAAACATATTTCATAGTCCCTGCTATACACGCTCCGAAGGTTCCACACACCACTACATAACTGGCCCCAATTCGTTCCTTCCTGTACAAAAATGGGCGAGATGAAAAACTCATTTTCCTCCTCAATGGAACATCTAGACCTTAAAGCTAACCTTCTGGCTTGAAGACATCATATCTCCTATGCACCATGGCCCTGGAGGTCACAGCACTTTGTTCGTCAGTTGTTCCCTGTAAGAATAAAACGGTTAAAATTGGTTGTCCGGGTCAACATAACAATCAATGACAACCTTTTTTTTTGAATATTCCTACAGACTTTTATACTTAATATTGATATCACCCATGAATTTGCACCCGATCTCGCCATTTTCGTCTTTCTCTCATTTTTAGGGTATACTAGACGTAGGCGAGGGAATTTTACACCAAAAAAACACCATCATTTGAGTGGTGACTTACAGGTTTTTCATGGTATTTACTGGTGTGAATCCATTTAGGTTTTCTCAGGACGTCTTTGAAAAGTTGAGTCCGGTTTAAACCAGACTTTGGTTAAATTGCAAGGTTCCTTCATATGTGAAATGATGTCAAGGTCCAGTCCCCAAACAGGCTCATAGTTGGGCAACCCACGCCTTAGAAAGCGAGGTTACACAAATCGGCTAAATTCCAAAAGGGTGTGTTTAAATTTCCCTGCTAAAAAGCTGTTTTAGATCAAAATGTCGGTTTCCTAATAAAAAGCGTTGGTTTACACAACGGGTTTAGACTTTTGCGCGACCATTCTGAGAAATGCAAACATTGCCTCAGTCTTTACTGGACAAAATGTTAACGAACATAAATTCATATAATTAATATAATTAAACCAATCAGGGCACGGATTAACATTTAGACACATTATTGACCTTAGCCACTCCTATTTTGTAGACTCAACTTCCGGGTCAAGACAAATGACACTTGAAATAGGTGTCCAATTGTGACCCGGGCGTGGTTAAGATTATCGAATGAAAATTCTTAAAAACAATTAACAATCGGTTCAGAATATCTTTCAACAGAAGTTGTTCTGTGCACATTTCAAGCCTTTTTATTCCATATTTTCTGATTTCGTACAAAAAACTCATGCAATCTGAGCTAGTCTGAGCCTTATAGTGCTGTTTCTCTGGATGGGTTCTGAGAGTACAGTAGCCGAATTTTCGACCACACAGCGAGATAATTATGGAATCACCCAACCCGAAATAACTCCCCCTAGACTTGTGTACAAATACCTCTCACCCCAACACCATTTCCGCGGCTATAGAGGCGACCTGTTACTGCAAAAACTGATTTTGTTTAGGAAGATTAGCACCAT
The DNA here is from genome assembly GCA_023653785.1 of Ophioderma brevispina. NCBI lineage: Eukaryota > Metazoa > Echinodermata > Ophiuroidea > Amphilepidida > Ophiodermatidae > Ophioderma > Ophioderma brevispina. The sequence continues at coordinate 49,455 of JAMKCH010013086.1, forward strand.
ACCTCGTCAACAAAAATGAAAAATTCTATGATGAGGCTGTTTTTTTAGCTACACAGATCAAATCGAAGATGTTGCATGTTTTCAAACGTTCACGCCTATTTGAGTGTTACTATAAACTAAAATTGTAGTTTCCCAAAAACCTCCAGAAATTATACAAAAATGGCACAGACAAAATCTTAACCACACAAATGGTTTGTTACAGTCCACACATTATGATTAATTTTCCAAATTTCATTTAAAAACACAACTCATCAACATTTTTGACTCTTCATTTAATCAAGGGCCATATTCCGGACGCCAACACTGTCTTGGCACGGACGTCGTCTCCTACACCTAGTTTATTTAGTGGTGTGAGTTCCTGAAGAGACTGGACAATTTCTGAAGACACATATTTTCATAATATTGAATTTATTCTATCAGTAAGAACCATGTAGCCAAAATATAAAGACCAAAACTAGTAAACAACTGCTTTGCAGATGTTTTTATTTGTTTGCTATCAGCTAAGATACCCATTTTGTGAAAGCAAGATCTGTATTCAGACGAATGGTAGAGGAAGCACTACAAAAGACCTGAATCTATCACAATGGCATTTAAAAAGCATAATGTTTATCTAATTCAGGTGGTGTTTTTAAAAAGATATCCACCCATTCACTGCATGGGTGGATTCCAGCATAAGGAGAGACCTGAAAGCCTCCACAATTCAGTTAAATTGGGTGTATTTGCCACACCAAAGGGCCCTAAAAAGCACCAATTATGCAATTTTTAGTAATTTTGGTGAATATAACACATCCTGTACAACTTTCTTCTGTGATTAACTCACTGAAGTAAAATTCTAATCAATCACATCACAACATGGATAGAAGTGTTTCAAGGTAAGGCAAAACATGCCCATTTTTGAAACTGCGTGAAATGTGTGATCGGTAGGTTCTATTTTATCGATTCCTTGCTCATCATTGATTTTTTAATATCATCAGAACTAAAAAAGAATCCATCAAACTTGTGGCTCATGCTGTCCCTTTTCTCTCCTTTCTTGCACTATGGATCAGTCTAAAGAAACATGAAGATACCCACGATCCTCGTGAGACAATGCCTCGGATTCATGAACAGTCCCATATCATGCAAACGGCAAATGCGTGATACCTCATCTGAGATTAGAGGCGTAGTTCTTTGGGGAAAGCCTTGTACCTCTTGTTAATGTTTAATATGCAGCTGATGCACACCAACAGTGTGGATTATACCCCCCCCCCATGTTACTACTGAAATTGCCCTAGTAGTTATTTTTTTTATTTAACAAAAAGACATGTAGGGCTACATGTACAGCTATGGACGTACTAGAACCTATGGCCTGTATAGGCCTGTCCCGCTTGAATGTGAGCATTTTAAAAACAAATAGAGCACAAACATTGTACACATCCGAGAGTGCAGGCTGCAAAATTTTGATCATGGTGACTGTACACGTACGGCTACGATAGTATGTCAGTCATGAGTAAAACTGTGATCAAGCCTGGGCTAGGAACTGATTCGGTCTCAATATTGGCACCTAAAACTTACGATATACTTGCAACCTCTGAAATATATCGACTCAAATTGATCTCTACAGTAAAGATTGAATGCTTAAACATTGCAGACAACATTCAAGTTTATATCGTGACCCGACTCAAATAAGGCCCCATGTATATGTAATGCATGAAATCTTTAGGGAATCACCTCACTAAATAACTCCCCATAGACTTGTTGTGTACAAAATGACCTCTCACCAACGTCGATTTCTCGGCTATAGAGCGACTGGTTACTTCAAAACTGATTTTGTTTGAGAAGATTAGCCCATACCTCTTCAACCAAAATGAAAAAAGTCTATGATGAAGGCGATTTTTTTTTAAAGCTACAGAGCATCGAAAGATTTGCATATATGTTTTCAAAACGTTCAAGCCCAGTTGAGTGTTACTAGAAACTTAAAATTGTACAGTTTCCCCAAACCCTCAGAAAATCACAAAACATGGCAACAGACAAAATCTTTACCACCCAAATGGTTTTGTTACTAGTCCACACATGATTGGATTAATTTCAAATTTCATTTAAAACACAAATCATCAACATTTGTGATCTTCATTTAGGGAAGGGCCATATCCGGACGCCAAACACTGTCTCGGCACTGAAGTCGTCTGCTACACATAGTTTATTAGTGGTGTGATTCCTTATAGGTGTGTTTGGTTTGGTGTACATGGCAGGAGACTCACAAAAAGGGTGGGTTTGCAACTTATGGTTATAAAGCGTGTTTTCATAAAAAGGTGGGTTAAAAATAAAAAGTGTGGGTTTCAACACCACTGCCCTATACCTTCAAGGTCAAAGGTCAGCTGAGGTTCATGTTGTATGTGTTTATTGGACAGAGAAGATGAGAAAGAGGAGATGGCTCGATTTTTTGAAATCCGATTACCCCGGATGACTCTCATTCATCAGCTCATGTTAAGCAAACTTTCAGGGCCTCGGTTTGGACTTGAAGTAGTAATGTGTTCAACAGCCTCAAGCTTGGCCGTTCGGGAAGTTTCACAACAGGAAGTAATGACACTCTCCCACTAAATAGCTTATTAATTTTTCCAAGCTAAAAGATCTCTGCTGACAAAGAAATCCGTGGTTGTTCTGACTGATTGTATTTATTTTATCGTTGGCGAAATAATGAGGAAATCAGTAACTTTTTAACGAAGAAAAGCTAAGAAACAGCAAAAATCGACCCTTTTCGGTAAGCTAAAATCGATTCAGGTTTTTGGGGTCAATAAAAGATGTTATTATTTTAGCCTATTTACCAAATATCCGGTTATTTCCTGAGCACAAATATGATATGGTGACAACAGATTAGATAAATGCATTTTCAAGTTTACCATCTCAACCAGAACTTTTTTGTGTCCGAAAGTGTCCAAAGTGCAAAAATACTTTGAAAATTTGGGGTCAAAAGTTTGTTTATAACGGATGCAGGCGAGTATCGTTTCGCTTGTAATGGTCACAAACCATAGTGTATCGAACCCTGTGAAAATAACAATTGAAAACTGGGATTGGAATTGTTTTGGGAAATTTTTTTGTTTTTTTTTAATGACAGGTGTATGTAAGGGTTCTCCAGCAAGTAGTGCTGTGACCAAGTCTTTTGTCCAATCGATTGGAGTTAAGCCGATTGAGATGACATGGCGGTTGATACAGTTTATCTTTTGAAGTAAGCAGTCGAACCACCTCCTTCTCTCTCATCTTCTCTGGTATGGATCATCTGAGATTAGAGGCGTAGTTCTTTGTGGAAAGCCTTGTAAGCTCTTGGAATGTTGTAATATGCGAGTGATGCACCCCCACCAGTGTGGATTACCCCCCCCCCATGTTAAATGAAATGTGCCCATAGTAGTATTTTATTTAAAAAAAAGGACAGTTAGGGCCTACATGTACTGCTTTGAGTACTAGACCTAGCCTGTAGGCTGCCAGCCTTGAATGTGAGCATTTTAAAAAACAAATAGAGCAAACATTGTACACATACGAGAGTGCAAGGCTGCAAAAATTTTGATCACTGTGACTGTTACACGTACGGCTACGATAGTCATGTCATGTCATTGAGTAAAACTTGTGATCAAGCATGGGCTAGGGGAAATGATCGGTTTAATATTGGCACCTAAAACTTACGATATTCTTGAAAACCTCTTAAATCGGCTAAAATTGATCTCTACAGCATAGATTGCTGATTTAAATATGCAAGACAAATTCAATTTATCGGACCCGACCAAATAAGGCAACATGTATTATGTAATGCATGAAATCTTAGGGAATCACACCCTAATACTCCCAATAAGACTTGTGTACAAAAATATGACCTCTCACCAAACGTCGATTTATCGGACTATAGAGCGACTGGTTACTTCAAACTGATTTGGTTGGAAGATTAGCACCATACCTCTCAACAAAAATGAAAAAGTCTATGATGAAGGCTGATTTTTAAGCTACAAGCATCGAACGATTTGCATGTTTTCAAAACGTTCCACGCCTTGTTGAGTGTTACTAGAAACTAAAATTGTACAGTTCCCCAAAACCCTCAGAAATTATACAAAAATGCACAGCAGACAAATCTTACCACCCAAAATGGTTTGTACTAGTCCACAACATTATGTATATTTCAAATTTCATTTAAAAAAAAATCACTCCACATTTTGTGACTCTGCATTTAGGCAAGGGCATCCTCCGCGACGCCAACAACTGTCTCGGCACTGACGTGTCTGTACACATAGTTAGTTATTGTAGTGGTGTTGATTTCCTTATAGGTGTGTGGGTTGGTGTACATGCATGGCGTCGACAAAAAGGGGGGTTGGCAACTTCTGGTATAAAGCGGGTTGTCATAAAACGGTGGGTTAAAATTAAAAGGTGGGTTTCAAACACCACTGCCAACTAATGACCTTCAAGGGCAAAGGTATTGAAGGTCATGTTGTATGTGTATGACCAGAGAAGAGAGGAAAGACGGAGATGGCCGATTTGCAATACCGAGAATTCACAGGATTACTCTCATTCATCACGATCATTGTTAGCAAACTTGCAAGGGCCACTCCGTTGGACGACCTTTGAAGTAATGTGTTTAAAACCCGCATCAAGGCGTGGCCCTTACGGGCAGCGTTCACAAAAGGAATAATTGACACGCTCCAACTAAAATAGCTTATTAATTTTCAGCTAAAAGATCTCTGCTGACAATGAACTCCGTGGTTGTTCGACTGATTGTATTTATTTTTCATCTTTTCTTTTTTTTTTTTTGGCGAAATATAATTGAGGGGAAATCAGTAAACTTTTTAACGAAAGAAAGGAAAAGCTAAGAAACAGCCAAAATCGACCATTTTTCGGTAGCTAAACATTGATTCAAGGTTTGGGGGGTCAATAAAAGATGTTATTATTTTAGCCTAATTTACCAATATCCGGTTATTTCCTGAGAAATATGCTATGATGAATGATTAGATTCAATTGCATTTTTCAAACTCTCAACCCTACTTTTTTAACGCCGTTGCCTTTCTTCCCACCGTCTGCTCGCATTTCACTGCGTCTTTCCTGTCACGCTTCACCCTATCTCTCCATGCACCCTTTTGCCACTGTGTCAGAAAGAAAGTGTCCAAAGTGCCAAAATACTGGAATTTGGGTCCAAAGTTTTGTTTATAACGGATTGCAGGCGAGTCGTTTCGCTGTATGGTCAACCCATGTGTATAGCCTGTGCACATTACCAATTGAAAACTGGGTTAATTGGAAGTTTAGGGGATTTAAGGCCAGGTGTATGTAATGTTTCTCCAGCAAGTAGTGCAAGTCTTGTGTCCAATCGATTGGATTTATTAGCGAATGAGATGGAATGGGGCGGTGGGTTTTGAACAGTTTATCTTTGGAAGTAGCAGTCGAACCACCTCCTTCTTTCATTATCTCTGGATGACATGTGTTATACGTGGTGTTCAAGTGGTTAAGTTTCGTTTTTTTCAGGTTTTCGAAAAAGTTGAAAGCCTTGGGGTTAGTTAAGGTGCAATAGGGGTTTCCTTCATATGTGGATGATGTCAAGGTTATGGACCCAAGGTCAGAGGTCATCTGAGGTCAGGTCCAGACCTTCCATCTTGAAAGGGGGGTTCGCAGTTTACTGCAGTATTTATCAAAGTGTTCACATATGGAAAACTAATTTGTTGGGTAGTTTTAATACCTTGTTAGAGAAGAATGGAGCTATTTTTTAGATGAAATGACGCTTACTGATAATAAGTATGCCTTTCAGTAGTGGACAAGCACTCTGGACACAAGGTCATCTGCCTTGACAAGTCAAGATGCAGGGTCGACTTTGATATGAACTACACCACAGAGGTAAGGCAAAACAGATTTGTGGCATATTACCCACCCTTTTCGTTTAATTGTACATTCTGGCTGATGGCGGGGTGGATTTATTGGGTGTTTGGATGGCAACGTCCCTTGGTTGGTGTCAAGAATAGTGGAGTGTATTTTTGGCAATTCGCCAAAGAGAGGTATTATACTGCTTGATAGGTGGGCTCAAGTGGATCATCCTGAACTTGGATAGGTGCCGCTCAGGTCAGAGGTGTGAAATGGAAAGGGTATTAAAGACATTATTGGCAAACCGGTTTACATATCACAAGAGACATGACATCTTTGTGCAGATGCATATCGGGACCGGGTGGTATCAAACTAACAAATAGGTTGAGGTGTACGAGTTATGTTCATGGAATTGGCGATGAACTGTTGATGGCGTATTACAATTCGACGGACCAAAGCAAAGAAATTACGGTTTATTCATAAGAAACATACAATGGCACTGTTAGCATCCATTTAATGTGCAACAAAATTTATGCTTCAGGCAAGTGCCACCCAAGTAGGCTCTCCCTGAGCCTGTTTTTAAAAAGTGGCATTATTACCCCCAAAAGTGGTCAGATCCAAAAGCCAAACTTGGATGCAGTTTTTCTATTTTAGACTTGGGCCACAGGGGAAGGGAAGGAAAATGTCCTCCCATGTCAGTAGGGGGAAGTGTATATTACACTTACACCATTATTACTATTACTTTTCTGTCAAACAGCCGGATTTCCTGATGAAACACAGGCGTGTATTGACCAACGTCTTACCGCCAGTGATTACGTGGGAGATAACTGACAGCCGGGCCCGCACCAGGGAGGAGTTAGAGAGTCTGTCTAGAAAGATAGTGTCTGCTCTTTTCCCCCCCTAGTGTTACTGAGATACAGACTGGGTTTCCACCACACTGATATGCTGTAGTGAGGGAAGCTACTGGTAAGTAGTAGTAAAACCATAGTTTTAGATCCGGTGTTGTCCCACTAACGGCGATGGCCAGACACCTCACATACAGCAATACTGCTGGGTGAGGGTAATGGAACAAGAGATAATTGACCGGTGCCTTCCTGATCATGTGCTGGATGGCTGCCATTAGTTCTCTAGAACCAACGCCATCCTTGTAGGTAGATCTTCTTTGTATTCTACCAGGGTTAAGCAGTACCCTTCATTAGAACTGATGGGGGTAGGTGACGGTTAAGCTTGCCCAACAACCTTGCCCTGGAACAGTATACAAATATTGACTGTATGAGGGGCATGGTGGAAACAATAGGCCCAAGGTGATCTCGAAACAATACTAGCCCGAGGCGGAAGCCGAGGGGCATTCATTTAGTATGGTTTCGAGATCACCGAGGGGGGGCCTCCTAGAGTTTCAACCATGCTCCGAATAAAAAGCCAGTCAATATTGTTTTTTTTTTTTATATACCGAATATATAGATTTTTGTCATAACACCGGCCTTATATAATGTGTATAGCTTATGAGCTGTAGGCCATGTTGTCCTGGGTGCATGCATGGTTAACAATTTTGTGTAAATTCTTAGGGTCCAAAACTTGTCAAGAAGTAGCAATCAACCTTTCTTGTGTTGAGGGGAGGAGGGAAGTGTGTTGGAGGCCACCAAAAACGGATCGCCGTATCACTTCTGCCATTTTTTTTTGTGGGCAAAGACGTGTTAACAATTTTATTTGCAGCTCCGAAATCAGCAATTCAATCACCGCTTCAAGCATTCCCCTAACACGATGAAAACAAACACACAAGCATCCACGATAACGAAATGTGATAATTCCAACCTATATTTCTGTTACAATCACCTATAACAATGTTCTGTCTCGTGATTTTGCAGAAAATCTTTGGATCTAGGTGCTTAACAACGGTAGTAGAAGAAATCGTTTTTGCCATGCGACCAGTTCAAACATGAGTGCCGATGCCATGGGGCAGCCATTTTTATTCCAAAAAGCAAGCGCGACGCGATGGCGTATGACCACCCCCAGGTCGCTGTCAAAAACCAACTCAGAGGGATTAGGTTTCAGTTACGCGCCGTAGTAGTAGATAACAACAACCTCAAAGCATGAATAGGCTACTGATGCTGCGGATTTCAGCCATTTCCTTGCTTTTGTTTATCCCCGGTGTGTATCAGACTTTACACTACAGCACAGACTCCCCACATACGAGTAAAACAAAAATACGGTCTGCTTATATTCAACTCTTACAACCCCAGCTCAATATGGCATCATAAGACGGAGGGGATATGTCGTCGACAGTATTTACGCTTGGGAAAGGAAGAGGTGTCCAGGGCATAGTAATGTAAACTATGCCCGCTCTTCTCTTCCCAGGGCGTAGTTCATGTGTGGTCTCAACTTATTGAACTTAAGTTGCATTATGCCTCCACTTTTAACCCATCAGATGACAGGGACTTCTATATATGAGGTAGATAATAGTACAGTTACGAGTAACCAAGACCAGGCACTCAAGACCAAAACTGACCTGACCTGAATGGTACGGTAATTAGACAAAGTCAATTTAGATTCTAGAGTTGATGGATTTGGTAGGGAAGAAACAAAAGATTGCTCAAAGGCGGTAAATATCAGGCATGATAATTTTCAGAATTTGCTTGAATTCCGGGGTTCTTTTCGTTGTTAGGATTTATGCAATTTTTCAGCTGTTGTAGGGCCAATCCATTTTGGTAATTTCACTCTGTTTTAAGGCTTTTTCAGATTAATTGACAAAGCCTGACCTAACCCTTCCTTTTATACTATAACTGGAAGTGAGGCAAAGTAGTAACATTGTGTTCATAAGAAGAGGATAAGCTATAAGCGACAAAATCATAATTTTTTTACCTCCTCGAACCTTTTGAAACCTTGTTTGAAACTTGTTATGTTTACAGGATTTCAGTGATCGTTTTTTGCCCTGGGAACAACATGCCTCAATTTTAATCAGAACAATAGTTACAGTAACATGTTTAGGTTGTAGGAAGTCTGCTTGTTCAAAAAAGTAGTATTACGGGAGGAGGAGGGAAAACTAACAATGGAAGTGATAGTAAAAAGTAACTCCAATTGAAAAGAGTCAAATTCTTAATTTAAAAGACTATTAAAACCAAGAACCGGTATAGCTTTTCAACCTGGATTCAATGAAGTTGTTTGAACCAGTCAGTTAGGGTAGTTAGCCAGTGTAATGCCTAGTTGAAATCGATTGGGTTTCTTGAAAATCAGATGATATCCAGTTAAAAGTGCCTAATTCTTATTAAAAACAGTACAAAAATAGTTAATTCCAGTTTGAAAACGTTTTTCAACTGGAATTTAGAACTGGGATCCAACAAGATCTTTTCCTAATTCCTTGCACTGCCCTCAGGTGTCTTCCCACAGACTGAGTTGGGTACCTTCATGTCTATGATCAGAGAGACAAGGACGGCAACTGATAGAGCACACCAGATTGGACAGGGATTGGATGTTTTCAACAAAGAGTGTGGAAGGGATGGGAAGGGGATAGATGACCTGCCGGCCATATTGAATGAGGCTGTTCCAGCCACTACACAGAATGTGGAGCTTTTGCACTAAAGGATGTAGTATTTGCATTCAGGACACAGGTAAGATTTCATATGTCTACCTACGTAATTGGCATATTTGATATGGAATAGGGAGTTAGTAACCGGACCCATTGACACATTTTTCTGACACACTTAGGAATTCAGAAACCGTGTAATAGAAATAACAGATGTAGTCCATGAAGGTTTCCGAATTCATAAGTGTGGTCAGAAAAAAGCTGTTGTCAGATGCGGTTAAGGTACAGAAAACTCCCACAGCAAAATCAATAAGGATTCTTACATAGAAGGCACCAGATTCAAGTCTTTGAGGATCAGAGTAGATATGAAGGTAGCAAAGTGTATGAATTCTTTAACTTGGTGTATGTTTTTGTGGTCAGTGTTTGAAGTATACAGTATGTAGGGTAATTCTTGGATTATACAGTTTTGGCACCAGACTTCTTTTTTGGGGGGGGGAAAATGGGGGGGGAAAAGTTGAATTTTGGGGGGAAAAAACAGCTGAACTGAAATTTTGCAGTATTTGTGGCCAATTTTGGCCACAAATCAATGATTTTTGCCCAAATTTGGTGATTTTGGGCTCCCAAAGTGCCAATTTTTGCCAAAAATCTGGTCATTTTTTTATTATGGTCAGCGGAAAATGGGAGAGGTAGAAGGAAAAATAATTGGGGGCATGGCTTATGCTCCCACCCACTCCGGCGGCACGTAATGTGGCTATGTGTAGCTAGTGACGCCAACACCCGGAAAAGGAAAGCAATAGGATGATGGGGGCACCCAACTTTGTGTCGTTGTGATACCAAGTTCATAGAAACTAGCGAGGCCATTGATATTATATGGACCAGCTCAAAGATGATGTGACACTGACTGACAGGACATTTCGCGAATAGTTCGTGTGAACTAAACATCAAATGATGGGCTAACAATGGTTTCTCCCATTTCCCCACTGTGGCAAATTGCTTAGGGAGTACTTTGAGCAGGAAGCCCTTCTGACTGCACAGATCCTAGGGCTATGGAAACATGTGGATGGCACTTTTCGGTTGTAGATCGAGACTATTTAACATCTTTCTTTACACGTAACAATGTATTTGTTTATTCCTAGCTCTGACGAGAGAGAATGATGCAGGGGGGGAGGTTTCACAGGGCCACACCCTTACATGCACTCAAGGAAGCACTCATCAATGTCAGACCACATGAAGCTTCATTAGAATAATCCTGGTAATTCAACCCCAGATGAGATATCTATCAACATGAGACAACATCAAGCCTTCATTCGAATAATACTAAATAGGTATGAAGGGTGTTTACTACCAAAGGAGACATTCGCTAAAGGGGCACCGGCACATTTCCTCAAATTAAAATTTCCTTAAAAGTGCTGAATGAAGATTGGGACTTTTACTGAGACCACTGACCACATTTTTTACACCAATGATATAGAGGGCCCAAGCTTCACGTTTTGAAGTCAGATGATCATTCCCAGTCCTTTATCTCTAGTTTCAGTCAAAAGATCTCCATTTTACTACTACTACTACTCTAAAACCAAAGTTTTAAATCCGGTTTATCCCCGTCAACGGGGGTGGGCCGGATTCACCTCACATTCGCCGCAACCGCCCTTACTCCTTCCTTCCATTCACCCACTTCAATGGCCCCCTCCATCCTCACCCCCCCCCTCCTACTCTTTCTCCGTCCCCCTTTCTTAATTCTATGCCAGTGTGTCTTCTTTGGACGTCCCCTCCTCAGACCTCCCCCCTCGAACTCAAAAGTCCTTCGTAACACCTTCTTGTTATTCCTTCTCAACACATGCCCGTTCCAACTTACACTATTCTCCTTCGCCAACCGTCCATCGCCTCTGTCCAAACCCAACCATCGAATCAATCCTCAGTCCTTCATCCTGTTCATCAAGTTTCACACCAGCCACATTGCTCTCACCATTACTCTCACCATTGCTCTCTCCGTCCACCTCAGAATCCCCATCTCATTTTCGCTCAGACACCACGTCTCACTTCCATACAGCATCACTGACTTACACAACTCTTATACACCAGTCTTTCATCTTATCTTTACCCTTGCAACAACTCCCCCATTCCCAAAACTTCACCCATGTGTTGCATAGGCGCCCCACGGGCCAAATCCGGCCCGCCGAACCATTGATTTTGGCCCTCGACTTTCTGTAAATATAAGGGATATATTAAGGGAAACTTTTACGAAATTTATGTGTATTTGGCCCTCACGAGGGAACTTTCAAATGTTTTTGGCATTCTGCTGGCCGCTTCGTTATAAATTGAGAACCCCTGACTTCCACCCTCATATCTCACTCTAGCGTCACAGCCACTCGCATCCCCCACCCCGCACTAACTTAATCCCCTAGTGTGTGAATTCTTCACTGACTCTACCTCATCACACAACATTTTCCTCCTGTTCCACCATCCCTACCGCTCCTTTCCCATCTTCTGCACACAAAATCTCTGCAAACAAGGGGTCCACTCTCTCATCTTTGGCATTCCCATGAATCCATTCCCACATTTCTCACCCACACTGAATTTGCTTTACTCTCATCCTTCCCCCACCCCAATGGTTCTACCTTACTCGCTACCCACCTCCCTTAATTTAATAGTCAAATTTGCGTACCACTATTTATCCAGAACCTTTAGGCATTGGAACATAAAATTAAGTCTATACTACAGTCCTTGTTCATAAGCCCTTGGAACACTTGTTAAAATTGGCAGTATGTCAGGAAAGGCTTTAAACGCATTGTAACTATAACTTTCTTTTTTCCGCCTCCCGTCCCCCTCCCAAGTCAGTGGTGAAATAATATGCAGCTAGATTGAACCACGTGTTGTGCTTACACAACACTGATTGAGGGCACAGAGTGTTCCAGCAAATGAACAAAGATTGCAGTGCGAATTGACCACATTTGGAGACGTTTTGTTCCTAACACCAAAGGAACATTTCCCCCAGGCCTTAAAATTTCACTCTGTGGTAATGCGACACAAAAATATAGAAGCGTTTATTCCACACACCAAATTGAGCCGCAAATCTTACTTTTGGGGGATAAGGTGGGCTGATGGTTCTCAATCGGGTCACTCAACCCACCTTTAACAAGAGGGATAACAGAGTGCCACATGCAGGTACCTACAGGACAGTGGCCAATGGAGGTATTGTAGGACTATTTTAGTCACTATATGTGATATTCTTTGCTTCAGTTCTTATCACTATCAGGGACTTCAAGTAATTCAGGGAGTATTTCTGTTCATATTTTCCTACAGAGAATGTGAATCAGTGTGCTCAGCAAGTTGAGATGTTAGAATCCCAGCTAGCATCCAGACTGGATCAGTTGCAGGCCACAGTGCAATCTAAGACTGCCGTACCAACACACAGGTCTAGTGAGTAATTCAAAATAAGCAAAAGTATCCTAGCCTGATGGGCTCATCCATGCTCATCTTTAAACAAAGTTCAACCATCTTAAAATAGACCCATATTTATTGTGGGCCACAATATCTGGCAGGACCACTTAGGAAATCCATTGTGCTGTGTATGTGTGGCTTGTGTATGTATGTGTGTAGTGTCACTAAAATAGTTAGAGGTGCGTGTTCCGATCGTCTTTTGGGACCTCCCTGATTTACCGGAAGTAGTACTCGATTTTGATATCAAGATGAAGGCCATAATTTTGTCTCATTGTCCATCTCCTGAAATTTGACCCCTGAAATCCATTCATTCCCAATATATAAACAAAAACAACTGCTATTCAATAATTAACCATAGCACCGTATTGAATAGGGCTTTGGCAATATGCATTAGTGCTTTCTAACCATCAAACCGCAGTTTGTTTCCCACGGTACTAGATGGGGCTTATGTGCAAGTTCCAGGCTCTCATATCAAGTAGAGAACACAACACAATAAACATAAATCGGAACAAGCACCTTTAAGTTTTTTATGGAGCGGCCCACAGCTTATATTCTTTGAATATAGCGAGTGTGAAAGCCGAGAACCGCAAATTCTAGTTTCATATTGAACTAAAGCAACATATAATTGCTTCATATAAAACCGTAATTAACAGGATGAAAGTTATTTCTTCCTTCCCATTGAATCATGAAAGCATTCCTAGATTTTCCTAGAATTTTGTTGATTCTACCTAACATGTCCTAGAAGCCCAGTCCTGATCCATCAGTTCTAAAAATCATGCAGCATAACTTCACTTCTGGTTGAGCCAGCTCTGCAAGTCTACACTGTTTTCATATTTATTTTCTGATGTTTAAAATTACTGTGAGCATATTTTACACTCACTTAGGACTCTTTATCTAAATGAAAAGTTATACAAAATTCCTTGATGTGCTTAGGAGCAGTTCTTCCTTCTCCCACTTTGGGACTATGGGAATACCATAGAATTTATCCAGCCACTCGTATATGTTCTATTGACAGCCTCAATTCATCAACCTGTCCCACATCTGGAGTGGGTTCCAAGATGAGATGGTCCTCCTCAGTGTTCTCAGCAACATCTTGGCTAGCCTTGAACCATTCACCAAGGTAAGGTAACATAGCATTATACTTTGACAAGCCAAAATAACACCCATTGTGCTGGATTTTTCTACTCAATAGGTAACCGGGGATACCAGAAATTCATCAGCATTCAAAAATGTTAAAGCTAGCAAAAGTTATCTTAGACAAAAAATAGTTTCTTTAAGAATACCCATGCTACCACAGTAATAAGTCATTGGGTCTTTTAAAGAATGAAACATAGGTCGTGTTCACACTGTAGCTAATTTCACCCACGACCCGGGTTGAACCCGGGTCGCAAGTGTAGTGTGAACAGAAAAAAGGATTAAAAAACCAACCCGGGTCGAAAATTTTTAGCCCTGGGAAAGTGAAGGGTTTAAACTGGGTCCGACCCGCATTCGACACGGGTCGAGCGTAGTGTAACCGTGCCCACTGCGTCTTATCTTTAGCTCCGAGTTGTCGATGTTTTCGGCGATATTTCATCACCAACCACCGTCGCTTGTTGTTCTCCACATCGGCCATGTTGGGTAAGCAGCAACCTAGGTCACAGGTCATTCGTACGAGAATGTTCACTTCCTGGTTCACACTGATTGCCCGGGTCGTTTTTTTTTCCTGATTCGTTGCGCTAGTGTGAACAGAACTGATCAAAGCTTATCAACCCGGGTTGACCCATGTTAACCTGGGTCATGTGTCAGAAACCATAATATGAACATGCCCATAGTCATGCCTGAAATTGGTTTTCTTTCCATAATTTTTTTGTGTGTGTTGTAGCAGGGGCGGATCCAGGATTTGAAAAACGTCAAAATTACCAGGGGCTGAAAGGCTAAACTTGTCCAAAATGGGTTGATTTTGCAAGACTTTGCAGAATTACCGGGAGGCACGTGCCCCCTCCGCCCCCTCCCTAGATCCGCGCCTGTGTAGCATCCTCAAGTGTTACACAACAGCATCCTAAACCCTTCAATGGATGATGCCATGCATTATAAGAATTAAATTTATTACAATTATTTTCATGAAATTGTGCTGAGGGTATTGTAAAGTTTGACACCAAAGAGAGATACGGAAAAAAATATTAAAGGTATTTCTTATTGCCACAGTCATTGTCTTTTAAGGCATGGCGAGCTCGATCGAGCAGTCCAGAGTGCAAAATAATCGAAGGCACTGGAGGCAATTGCCGTGATACCCCTACCAGTTGCCTTGATGCCCTAGAAGTTTTGCTATATTACTAAACAATATAATTGCCGGGGGAGAGCGTGGCCTAGCAGTTAGGGTGCTTGTCTGTGGCGCAAATTTACCAAAAATTCCTGGGTTCAAATCCCGGCGGGGTCACTTGCTGGGATTAAATACAGAATACCGCTCTCCTCCATGGTTCACTTGGAATTGGGCAAATGAATCATGAAAGCATCCTGTCCTTCAGAGGGGACGTTAAGCCGTCGGTCCCGTGTACAGAGAGTCACAACTGCAGATGTACTTTGCAGCCAGTGTCGAATAATAGTAGGGAGAAAACCCCTGACTGTTCCCAATCTGCCCCAGTCTCAAAATGTGGGCCATGTTGGGAGCCAAGCCTCAAAATAAGCCAGCGGCAACCAGGGGCAATTTTTGTTAAAAAGTTGCTCCTGGTTCCCTGGGAATAGGCAGGAACCAGGGGCAATTTCCTGAGAACCAGGGGCAATTTCAAAAAATCAAATACAATAGTCTACAATACTTGATTTTACCTCCAAGTCCTGTTTATCATTAACCTTACCTTAATACAGTAACAATTTAACACTATACATTTGGATACACATTTACTTTACGTAAGTTTACTACCATTATCACATCTCAGGCTTTAGTTGGACCGTCCAGGGGCCCGCCTTAATATTTTTTGAACAGGGGTGCAGTTCCTCTTAAGGGTTAAAAATCCAGTATTCTTGGTGACTTACAGCCTCCTATCACTACATCCTGCAGACCTATTATTGGTCACTGGCAAGTCGCTAAAGCACCACCTGAGCGGAGGCCTGAATGTTTCTATGAACCAGAACCCCTATCTACTCAGGTATAGGTGCAGATACTTTACAGGCAAGTGAGTGTGTACAGTGTACCGGCATGGTCACCCCATGGTCAGTTGACCATTGGTCACTGAATATGGATTGTTTGAAGACCTTTATAATTGTATATGGAACACAATGCAATAAGATTGTCTAGGACAATGATCTGACACGTTGAAATTTCCAAATCATATGGTGGTTGTTTAGGCGTTTCTCAAAAAAGTGCTTCGTTCGGAAGTTATAAGCAGTTGAAATGTCCAGGTCCTTTTTTTGACAGAATGGATCGCTTAAAAAAAACTGACCATGTTCCTTATTAATGTTCCATGGTTCCATTTTCATATATAGTTGGCAAAGATAGCATGATTGAATTTACGAAATTGAATATTTTCAAGTATTTTAATACTATTCATAAAAAAAAAAGTTAAATGCATACTATTGCAGCCAAAACTTTAAGTGATTTACAAATGCGCACAACCTGTCCCTTGTACAAGAATGTATGACGTCATTTTTTCATACACGAGATCTGTTGATTGTCGGCCGATGTAAGTAGGACTCGTGGCGACCAATTAGAGAATGTGTAGGAAAGTTACGCTGAACTATCTTTTCATTGCTGGATATCAACATCTTCCCAAGTGTAGGATAGCGAGGAGCAAAGATGACTGGAAATTCAAATGTAGCTGACTAAGCTGCGGTTTGTTTACGGTCAATTGACGGGACTGTACTGTTTCTCCGTGACAAATACAATGATTTTTTAGCTCTTTTCAACGTCAAAAAAAAGGTAAATACACCACTGGAATACTCAAATACAAGGTTGATACAATTATCAATCGCAACTAATAAATATCCCAGACAATTTTTCCTGTTGAATTATTCAGCTCACGGGCGCATTCTTACAATGTCATTGCGCTGGCTACATTTTTTTCGACGTTCCAAGGAGCTTTGCAGCTTACTGGCCAAATTGGCGCCCTTGCCGTGTTATTTTGAGGCTCAGACTGGGAAGCCGTCGCGGCTGCTACCCATTGGTTATATCATAGCCAGTACCGCCTTATCACCCCCCCGGACAGCCTATACCTCAGTTGCAACACACAAAGGACTTTGACCACCCCCACAAGCCATTATCAATGCCTGTGGGTGTACACTAAAGTACTGAAGAAGTATTAGAACCACTAGCCCGCCTGACCCTTTTGGAGAATTCCAATTGAGGCTCCCCTGGGACCCTTTATATACTTCTATGTGTCCTCCTTATAATTCTTAAACTGCGAAGGAAGGTGATATTACATATGCTGGGCACTTTCAGTGTGAGTAATAAATTATAGCTGCTTTTAATTAAAAAAAGAATCGTGAGTGATACAATTTCTCTTGCAGTGATTGCTACTCTAAGACAGTTGCAATACCCAATCTGCATCCAAGGCAAAAGTCTATGTCGTTGTTAGAATACCTAACCCGAAAGCTGTTGTGTCTCAAAGTAGTCTGTATTATGGTGCATTGGTTGAGATTCTGAAAATAAGTTGGGTTGCCTGGACAATAAAAAATTGTTCTTTGGTAATATTGACATTCATCTTAAGGTGTGTATGCAGGACTAAAATCCACCCTCTGGTAAAAGAGTGGCCCAGGTTTGAGTGGGAAAATAACTATGAAAAATTTTAATCTACAAAGAAAAATGATTTAGCTTAATCCGTAATAGCAAGTTGTTGACAGAATCGCATCCTACACATGGTTTCATCCACCTTTTCTTAAACCATCGATAAAAGTTCTTGCAAGCATAGTTATCTCCTTTTCTGTGTCATGTACGTTTGACTTGTTTTTCTGGTACACCTACTAAAGGGATTTGCCAGCGATAATGCGAGAGAGAATCGAAAACATGGTGAAGAACTGCATGTTTTAACTTATAAATAAGGGATAAGTGGGGAAATTCCATAGAAATGCTTTAATGTAGAAACAAACACCAAAATAGTGAAAAAATGAAGTTTTTAAGGAAATTTGCCATACAGCCTTCTCCAGCAAATAGACAAACAGCGACCGAGTCTCAAAATCTGCCACTAAAACGGCTGATTTTGGTTTACACAGTACACAATGAACAAAGATTAAACGACTTGTGTTGAGGGCAAAACTGTATTGGATCATGGTGCACTATATCCGTGAAAATCTGTGATATTCACAGGGAAAGGCTTTTGATCTCAAGTCGAATTTAATACGCACGTATAGAATTACAGAATCCGATAAAAAAAGTTTCTTTTTACCGCCACCGGTCCTTAATACAACCGGATTTCAAGCCAACACTTGCAGGTTATGTGTGCATATCCATGCAGAACAACATACAAAATATGACATTTTGTGATTTTTTCGATGGTTTGTTCAGATTAGCAAAATCGCTGCAATCTTTAAAGGAATAATGCCTGAAAAATATATGACATAATGAAAGGACCCTTACTGACATCACTTCCAGATTTGAAACCCACTTGGATGTGTAAGCTGTACAAACAGGAAGAGTGCCGGGGGGGAGGTGGCAGTTGTGGCACTTTCTGGTGAACAAGGATGCTGACATTCCTGCCGCATTAACAAACTGATAAAGCCTGTTTGTAATCAGCTCACAGAACATTGCTATTCCTATATGGCAAGCCCGGCTATCCATGCTGTCACTTGCACAGACAATATCTTACCTATAAAGCCAACGTACAACCCTGAATCCGGTCTGAATGCTTTTGATTGTGTCGCAAAACATGCTAGATACACTGTAATCTGGCAGGGATGTGAACACCTTGCTTTTATGTTCCAAAAATTGCCCCAAACGCAACCGACCCCCGGAAGTCTCTCCTCGTTTTACTGTTTTACAGAATGAAACATCCAAATTGTGTTTCTAACTCCGTGCCGTGCTCAGTAAGGGATCCTTTCTATTATGTCAATTTTTTCATGCATGCCATTAGTCCTTTAAATGCAGGGTAAGAAAACTTGTTGAGGAGAAACACCTTCAAATTCTTCTTGAATTGAGATGTTGGCTTGGCACCACACATCCAATTATGTCATCCGTGGTTTAGTGGTTAAGAGCACCTCTCTAGTAGTCTGGAGGTTGCTAGTTCAAATCTGGCCGGGGGGCATTGTGGTTTTGTTTGTTTTGTTTGTTTTTTTTCACAACATTGTGTGCACCAGCCACATTGGGAAGATTTTAAACCAAATTTTCTGAATGTTTGTTTTATTGGGGAGAGGTTGTCTAGTGGTGTAGGTTCTTGCCTCTGGCGCAAATATACCAAATCAAAAATCCGGGTTCGAATCCGGTGGGGTCACTTGCTGGGATTCACTCGGGTGCTCAATTCTGGATGTATAGTATACGAGCTATTGATACCTTACAGAATTTACCGCCCCTCAATGGTTCACTGTGGAATTGGGCAAATGAATCATGAACGCATCCCGTCCTTCGGAGGGGGACGTTCAGCCGTCGGTTTGCCCGTGTACAGGAGCACAATGTACAGTACATCGCCAGTAAGTGTCGAATAAGAGTTAGGGTTGAAACCCTGACTGTTCCCTAATCCGCCCCAGCTAAACAACCGCGGGCCATGTTAGGAGCGTCCGTATAACATAGATACACGGGGCCCGGATCAGCGTACACAGTTGAACAATATCTGACACCACCACAAGCCATACGAATGACTTGTGGACACGAACGAACGAACGAACGCTTAACTGTGTAAACAAGCCAACATTGAGTAAAATACCTGTACTTCCGTGGTTTTGACTTGAGCAGCACAGAAATTATGTTTTAATCAAACAGTCGCTATTTTATTCATCTTATATAACTTGCTACCTTTGTGTGTCTTGTGCTTTTCTTGCTATTTTAATCTTGGTTCTGTTTAAGTTCAGTGCTAGAAGTCCGAACCCTCTTCTGACATAAACCATAACTTCAATTATGTGATCTATATGTACCACAATGCTTGGGAAACAAGCCAAACACCGCTGTTCGTTTTCGCCCTCAGCGGCAATGAGTTTTTTATTGTCATCGCGCCATATGCGAGTGCAGGGCATTCAAACAAAGATGGCGGGTACGAGAAATGAAATCAAAAAAACAAAAGTTACTGTGCACAAACCACGTAAATAGACAAAATAAAACTAAAGTAGTACGCGGACTCTGTATAATTCTTAAACTTGCTAAAGGAAGGTGATATTACATATGCTGGGCACTTCAGTGTGAGTAATTATTACTGCTTTTAATAAAAAAAGAAGTGATACAATTTATCTTGCAGGTTGCTCTCTAAGACAGTTGCAATACCCAATCTGCATCCAAGGCAAAATGTATATTGTCGTTGTTAGAATACCTAACCCGAAAGCTGTTGTGTCTCAAAGTAGTCGTATTATTGTGCATTGTTGATTCTGTCAATAAGTTGTGTTCCTGGAACATAAAATAATTTGTTCTTGTTAATATTGTAACATTCATTCTATAAGGTGTATGCAGGACTAAAATCCACCCTCTGGTAAAAGAGTGGCCCAGGTTTGATTGGGAAAATTAACTATGAAAAATTTAAATCTACAAAGAAAACTGATTTAGCTTTACTCCGTAATAGCAAGTTGTTGACAGAATCGCATCCTACACATTGTACATCCACATTTTCTTAAACCAATCTAATAAAAGTTCTGCAAGTATAGTTATCCTCCTCCTGTGTTCATGTACAGTTTGACTTGTTTCTCTGGTACACCATACTTAAAGGGATTAGCAGCGATAATGCGAGAGAATCGAAAACATGTGAAAATGCATGTTTTTAACTTATAAATAAGGGATAAGTGTGTACAATTCCTTATAACTGCTTTAATGTAGAAACAAACCACCAAAATAGTGAAAAAATGAAGTTTTTAAGGAATTTGCCATACCGCCCCCCGCAAATAGACACACAGCGACAGCGTCTCAAAATCTGCACTAAACAGCTGATTTTGGTTTACACCAGTACACAATGAACAAAGATCAATAATGCTTGTGTTTGAGGTCAAACTGTATTGATCATGGTGCACTATATCTCGCTGAAAATCTGATATTCACCGGGAAAGGCTTTTTTGACCTCAAGTCGGAATTTAGATACGCACGTATAGAAATTACAGAATCAGATAAAAAGTACCGCCGTGTCCTTAATACACGGATTTCAAGCCAACCATTTGCAGGTTATGTTTGCATATCCATGCCAGTAACAAACATACAAAAATATGAATTTGATGATTTTTTCGATGTTTCGGATTAGCAAATCGCTGCTAATCCCTTTAAAGGGACATAATGGCATGAAAAAAAATTGACATAATGAAAAGGACCCTTACTGAAATCACTTCCACGATTTTGAAAACAATTTGGATGTTTACATTCTGTAAAAACAGGAAGAGTTCCAGGGGGGAGGTGGCAGTTTGTGGCAATTTCTGGAACAAGGATGCTGACATTACTGCCAGCATTTACCAAACTTGAAAAGCATGTTGTCATCAGCTCACAGACCATTGCTATTATATATGTGCTAATCCCGGCTAATCCATCTTTCACTTGCCCGCTCAATATCTTACTATAAGCCTAAAGTACAATACCTGAATCCCGGTCTGAATGCTTTTGAATTGTGTCGCAAAACATGCTAGATACACTGTAAATTCTGTCAGGGATGTGAACACCTTGCTTTTCTGTTCCAGAAATTGCCACAAACTGCCACCTCCCCCCGGAATTCTTCCTGTTTTTACTGTTTTTACAGAATGTAAACATCCAAATTGTTTTCAAACTCGTGGAAGTGATTTCAGTAAGGGTCCTTTTCATTATGTCAATTTTTTTCATGCCATTATGTCCCTTTAAATGCATGGTAAGAAAACTTGTGAGAGAAACACCTTCAATTTCTTCTTGAATTGAGATGTTGGCTTGTGCCCACACATCCAATTATGTCATCCGTGGTTTAGTGGTTAAGAGCACCTCTCTAGTATTTGGGACGTTGCTAGTTCAAATCTGGCCGGGTGCATTTGGTTTTGTTTTTGTTTGGTTTTTTTTTCCACCAACACTTGTGTGCACCAGCCACATTGGGAAAGATTAAACCAAATTTCTGAATGTTTGTGTATTATTGCTTTACACATGTAGGTAACCAAGCAACTCGGTTAAAATACCTGTACTTCCTTTGTTTTTAGCATGATAAATAATATGTTTTAATTCAAACTAGTCGCTATCTTTTATCATCTTATATAACTTGCTACCTTTGTGTTGTACTTGTGCTTTTCTGCTATTTTATTTTTTTTTTTTTTTTTTTTTCAGGGATGTGAACACCTTGCTTTTCTGTTCCAGAAATTGCCAAAAAACTGCCACCTCCCCCCGGAATTCTTCCTGTTTTTACTGTTTTTACAGAATGTAAACATCCAAATTGTTTTCAAACTCGTGGAAGTGATTTCAGTAAGGGTCCTTTTCATTATGTCAATTTTTTTCATGCCATTATGTCCCTTTAAATGCATGGTAAGAAAACTTGTGAGAGAAACACCTTCAATTTCTTCTTGAATTGAGATGTTGGCTTGTGCCCACACATCCAATTATGTCATCCGTGGTTTAGTGGTTAAGAGCACCTCTCTAGTATTCGGGACGTTGCTAGTTCAAATCTGGCCGGGTGCATTTGGTTTTGTTTTTGTTTGGTTTTTTTTTTTCCACCAACACTTGTGTGCACCAGCCACATTGGGAAAGATTAAACCAACTTTTCTGAATGATTTGAAACTACTTGGTACTCTAGGTTGGTAAACATGAGTAGAAAATAATAATCTTTCCCTAGAGGCATCCAAATTGGAAGACTTTTCTGAATGTTTGTGTATTATTGCTTTACACATGTAGGTAACCAAGCAACTTGGTTAAAATACCTGTACTTCCTTTGTTTTTAGCATGATAAATAATATGTTTTAATTAAAACTAGTCGCTATCTTTTATCATCTTATATAACTTGCTACCTTTGTGTTGTACTTTTGCTTTTCTGCTATTTTAAGATCTTGTTTCTTTTAAGTTTCAGTCTAGAAGTCAGACCCTCTTCTGACAAAAACCATAACTTCCAATTATGTGATTTATATGTACCACCATGCTTGGGAACAAGCCAAACACCCGCTGTTCGTTTTCGCCCTCAGCGGCAAGTGAGTTTTTTTGTCAGAGCGCACATTCATGCGAGGCAGGGCATCAAAACCAAAGATGGCGGCAGTACATGAACTAAAAAACAAACCCAAAGTACTTGTGCACAAAAACACGTAAATAGCAATATAAAAACTTAAAGTAGTAGCGGATCTTGTAAAATACTAATACGGAACTTATTGTGTATTGGTTTCTTGATAGCTGATAAACCTTTTCGATTTTTCACACTTGCGTTTGCGCCATTCACCCGATTCCGAGCGCCGTGCAGTGACTTGGTGTAAAACGAGTGGAATTTTGAACACTTCCGTAGTTTTCTCAATGAAATCAATAAGGTGAGATCAAAAAAATAAGATATAATGATTGATACCCCGGTATGGTCTTGTAGCTAATTGTCTCCGTAAGTGTTTATATTGACTAATTGAAATGCCTGAATAATAACATTAAAAAGTTCAAATTTGGCAGTAATATCATTTGTGCTTCGGCTGCCGTAAATTATATGCGAGTTGTACTTGTTTTTTATCTATTATTAAGTCATCAGTGAGGACATTTATTAAATTGTGTTGTTAAATATTTATTTTTTGACACTGTCTAGCCTAGCCTAGCCTAGCTACACACTAGTTAAGCACATCAGAATTTCCTCACAAGAGGGCTCACTTCAACAGGATTCACGTGTAATTTGATGAAACAATTTTGACATAAAGCGGCACTGGCACGTTTCACAAAATATAAAATTTCGTCAATTTGTTAGCTAGTCTAGGCATTGGGAAGATTATAGGTAGATTATACATAAAAATAACATACCTAGAACATATCAATAAGAAGTTTAAGGGTGATTGTTCCAATTTATGTCTGTTGTGTTCTCTACTTGATATGAGAGCTGGCACTTGCACATATGCCACATCAAGTAAACGTGTGAAAACAAACTTGCAGTTTTGATGGTGGAAGCAATAAGCATTTTGCAAAGCACTATACTGTGCTGATACTGACGGTTAACCATTAAAAACGGCAGTTTTTTTGTTTATATTTGGGAATGAAATGGATTTAGGGCTCACAATTACAGGACGGCAATGGAAAAATACGGACTTTTATCCGAGATTAAAATCAACAATACGGCAAGTCCATATGTTACCCTTAACTACGAAGTCTGCAATCTATCCTGTGGTTTCTTCCATCATGCTGCAGAATTGTAGGGGAGGGGACATATGGAACTCTTCCGATACTACTTCCAGGTCATTTGAATCAACAAAATAGACTCCTTGAAATTAAAAACCACAAGGTCACAGGACCAGTAAACGGGGTGCATGCATGGGAATCAAACTCCGACAAGTGTTTTCTTGTGTTAAGCTCCATTTTGTAGTCTAATGGAGCGATTTATTATTAAAATCATTCTGTTTACCCGAATGTCGTGGATTTGGCCTAATAATTTCAGAGTGAAGATAATTTATATAAAAGCTTTACAAACCATGCAAAAATATCAATTTTAAAAACTCTTGTTAATGTACCAGTGTCTTTAAAGAGCACTGGCACATTTTCAGAAAAATTTGAAATTTATTCAATTGCTCCCATATGACAGTCTTTTTTTTTTAGGCCATTGGAACAATAGAGATATATTTTGCACAAAAAAATAACATGCCCCAAAACAGATGAGGGCATCAATATGAGGCTTAAGACATCCAGGGATTTGTAGGCTAACCTTTAATTTTGCGTTAAACTTTATCAACAAATGTGTCAATTACATGGAATATAATAGACTCGTACTCAGTGACATTCATACCCAAAGGTCACAGACCGTCAAACAAGGTGCATCGCGTGAGACTCAACTATAGATGGTTTTCTGTACACGCCATTTCCGCATGTCTGCTGAATTAAGTGCCGGCGACGCTTAATTATAAAATCGTTCTGTGTACCAATAAGTGCGCTGATTTGGGTTAATAATTTCAGGTGAGGGCTAATTGTATATAAAAGCTTTACAACCATGCAAAAATATCAATTTTGAGAAATCAGAGGCGCCACCATTTTTCAAATGTGCCAGTGTCTCTTTAACATCACTTTCCCAATCTAGAATAATCACAGGGAATAAATAAATCACACTTCTGTGGTGCAGAATATTAATTCTCCCCAATTATCCTAGTTATATACATATATTTAAAGGGCCCACGGTCCCAACCAGATCCTCGGCCTCGACTTTCACATCATAAACCGGAGATTTTGGTACCACTAAAATGCTTTATGTTTTTATTATCGCAACTGCAAATTTTGACTGACCTCTTTTCCCATGTGATGCTACAGGCTGAAATATAGTATGTTCGGTAGTCGCAATTTTGTATTTCGGTCCGTAAACAGACAGAATGAACGCACGGTGGGCCCATGGGACAATGAGAACACAACCAAAACATAAAACAACAACCGCAAGACCAAGTATGTGGAGTCACTTTTGCATCATAACCCTAGTTCGATGAGCTCATTTTTGTCAGAAGAAAATGAAAACATTGGCGGCGAATGGACCAAAAATGCAATAAGGGTTATTTCACATTAAGTGTACACTTTGGTAAAAATGGATTTCACCCTATTTGGTTCAGTAATTAGCATCCACTACATTGTATTGGTGGTTTTGTTTGATGGGCCCAATCAGACCAAGCTACAGTTGCATTTTCATAAACATTTCAAGTATACTTTTGGTTAATTTTGAACAATTTTTGTGGCATTTTTAACGAATATGGAGTCTCATTCACATTTTTAATATGAATTCATTATATCTTCTATGAATTAAATGACATTATGTTGCGCATTGTTATTACTGAGAAACAGTTGAACGTGTACAACATTATGAACGTATTGAAAAAATTGAACTAAAAATGTGGAAGTAGAAGGCATTCTTGAAAGGATTTTTCCGTTAAATAAAAGTTGGTGTCCCCCCCCTCTCAGAAATGTGTCCCAGCAGTGAAATAAAAGAAAAGGAATATCCCAGAACTCAGGATATTTAATCTTCAGAATGGTAATAAGTGGTGACATTTGCAAATCATATATTTTATTGCCTTTGCCCTTATGAGTCTTCATTGTCCGTTAAAAGTGTGTCTCTCCAGAACTGATGAGTTTTTAATTTATTGAAGTATTTAGGATTGATATTACTGTTATGTATGAAAATAATGGTATGCTTCAATTTAAAATACAGAGGTTATGATTTACCTACTAAGTTAAGCCTAACAGTGGTCAGTATCTCACACTAATGCTCTGTTAAATAGCATGTCCTCTCCAGAAAACAAAGGGAGTATTTTCCTAACATGTATTGAAACTATTATTTTACCAGTAAAAGTTATTCATTATGTATGAAATAATGATCTGAAGTGGCATAGAGTATTAAAATCCAATAACCCATTTATTTACTACTGAGTCTGTTCTGGAATTGTTGTTCGTTAAAACCGTGGATTAAGTTAGAGGAAAAAAGACCTCACCAGCTGAGCAATACTCTTAAAATTGTTTTGATATACATGAAACTTGATGT